>JAFEME010000400.1:0-28071 GCA_018831755.1 Niveomyces coronatus
ATGGGTTTGGATGAGAGGATTCGTCTCAGGCCACATTGAGGTGAGCGACAGGCCAGCTGTCAACACGTGTGCTTCTGCTCTGGTATGTCATCCTTCAGCCTTGGAGCTGGAGAGGGGGGACGCAGCGGCTGTACTAGTGATTCTGGACAATTGTTGGCTAGCATAGAGAGTATGGTGTGAGTGAGATGCACTGCCAATAGGAATGAGTCACGGACATGTCGATTCACGCGCCACCCAGCCACCAAGACGCGCGACTCCCGTTTATGTGGGGGAAGAATAGACCACCGACTCTAAACACTGCGAGGCATAGATATAGTATAAGAATATATACATAATACCTCTTTTAAATTATACTAAAAATGTAGTAGACACGAATATTTTTATATAAGTAATATATGATTTTAAAATATTTATTTTCTGTATATATAGGGGAAGATAGGTGAGTAGGAAGCGAGAGGCTTTTAACCTGTCAGAACGTGCTTTGGTACTACCTTAGTCGTTGGCATTTATGACCATTGAATAGTGTCTTCAGCAAGCCTTGGGAGAATACTGAGTGGCGAGAGCTAAAAGCATACAGATGGATTTCTACATAATCACCGGAGTTCAGCCGTGTTCAGTAAGGGAGACGATAGAGGAGCGTCCTTTCAACAAGCTGGCTCTCCTAAAACCCTGTTCAAATAAGTTTATTTTCATCTGCATTCCTACCACTAACTATTCTCCCGTGGTGGATTCTTACGATTTCGCGAATTATCAATTTAAGAACTTTGCTTTAGCAGGCAATCATCACCGCTTCACAGCGATGCCTTTACAAGGGCCCTAAATGGTTGGCCTCGTTTTCCTCGAAACTTATACTACCTATGGCCAATCATAGCCAACGCTCGACATAAAGCTGCTGAGATGCTCAACGCTCTGCCTGATCATGGCGAAGTTGAGGGTGCTGACTAGCTACTCCGCGCCTCAGTACCGCGAGCTCACTGATCAGAACGGCGACTTGAGATCAGAAAACTTCTATGGTATCTCGAGAAGAGGGCCTTGCTCGACTTCTGTGAGCTAAAACGATGCGCAGATATATTGCTTTCAGGCAGCTCTTGCGCGTCCACATCCAGTTACTGCGTATTTTAGACACATACAAAAGGGAATTAGTCAAAAGGGCCATTTATCGCCTTTTATGCACTGCTGATAGCAGGTCAGAAAGGAAAGAACAAGGAACTTGGGCCGGTACCTCGTCTGTCGGATACCGGTCAAGTTGTAAACGAGTAACCTATGCCGATAAAACGGATGTTGAATACCTGGTTCAGCTCGACTACTCGACTACGAGGACGCTCAGCCTTAGTTAGCTAGAATAAATGTTCGATTGTTCCCACGCCATCACGATCAGCATAACGCTGATGACAATCAGGTACGGTGTGGTTCTATGGTGGCCAAACTGAACGGACCGTCTCATGGCTCTGAAAAGCGTGTCTTGATACAGCTAGATCTTGTCTGCTTGATATGAACTTAGATGTCAAATACGCGACATTCAGCATGGATGTTGCACATCACTGTCTTTCTGATGTTTTAAAGAAATTCAACTTACAGCCTCCAAGTTGCAGTTGGTTGAATGCCAGCTCACTTTGGCCCTAATGAGCTTCATATCATCTGTCTTTTGCCGTCAAAAATTGTATTTTAGCTCACCTTGACTCCTACGCGATCTTTCTCAGCTCTAGAGCGTCTTTTCTGACAGCTTGACCCTTCAAGATCAGAAAGTCTCGATTCTATATCACCAGAAAGGGACCACTCATTGGCGCGAGATGTGAGGCTATATGCATACTAACCATGCACAGAATATCATGCGGCGAACTCGATATTCTAGACAATGTTGTTATCTAATCCCCGGCGCATCGATTTTATGGATCATTACTCCAATGTTTTTCACACGATAGGTATCGAGAATCGTCTAGCCTTCGTTGTCCAACTCTGCTTAAACTTGGACAAGCCAATTTACGCATTATACTACTATCGACGGGCAGTAAAATTTTTTTCCATCGATATAGAAGTACTATAGACAATTTGCCAGCATCTTATTAGATGCTCCTTGTTCCTGGAAGCTGCTAGAGCCTTAGGGGAGGTTGTCGCCGATATTGGCCCCTGTGTGGACAACTTGAGAAATGACCCTAACCTTTCCTCACATACATGGTGCAAACGCGTTGAAATGTTCTACCACCTGGCAGAAGTTTAGAAGGCGTCCGAGAAGCGGTCAGGGGCTCTAGGCTTCCTCAATCTTTGTCTGAAGGAGTATTCGGCTATGCAGCACTACTGCAACATAAACTGCATTCTAATGCCCATAAGTACATCTCTAACTTCCTCGGCTCTTCCGCTTGTCGCATACTGGGAGGGAATTCAATTGATTGGCTGGAAGCCGGAGTTTACTGTGCTCAAAGCTGGCATATTTCTTTCCATCATCCCATAAGCGCGGAACCGTGGGAAAGGGACACGGCATTGGTGTTCATCATTTTATCACTACGGTACAACCGATGCGACCCAATACCATCAATGCTTTGAATTAATTCGATTGCTGGGAGGGTAGCGAGACGCTATCCCGGCTCAGATGTTGTGCGGCAAAGTTGAGATATAATCTTTGCGCACTAATGCACGCCTCTATATATATTCTCTTAATGCTTTCATGCTATTCTAAAGGTATTGTTGTCGATCAAGTTAAGCTTTGAGAGCTCTGTGACGCTCCAAGAACTCAGCTATTTTCTTGTGCAAGAGCGTGCTGCTGTTGGTTGACAGGCACTTCCCAAATAGCTCGTCACCATGTGTCCCGGATCCGCCGCGAAAGGGATTGAAACTCCTGGGCTAGTGCAGCTATATCACTCTGCTAAGAATACCATTCCTGATAGAAGGAATCATCGAGCTCCTAACACTTGTTTGCCGTACGCTGGAATGACGAACTGGGATACACGTCGGAGCCACTCATGGTTTGTGGTTGACTAGCAGATATGATGAGTTCAAGAAAGAGACAGGGCATTCAGAGACGGCGGGTATACATGCTTTCAGAGGTAACGACAAATGACGCTGAGTGTGAAGAACGTTCTTGGCCAAGCGTCTCCATCATTTTCACGGCTAAAGAGGCGATTGGTATTAAACCATCACTGTCAAGTTTCATACCTTCTGCGCCTAATCTGCAGTCAAATAATATCTAGAAAGAACCAAAAACCAGTGCCAACTGGAGAGGCAAATATGGTCAACAAGTATCACTTTAATACATGCACAGCAGCTTTTCATTAAGCGCCTAAAATTCCGTTGGTCCAGCTGGTCCCCATACATGTCTGGCACCGACGTTGAGACGTAATAGCAGCCGCCACGACCTACTTCTTGCGTGTTCACTTGATTCTAATGTTTTTAAGGTACTTTTCTCCAATTACCGCAGCGGCGAAGTACCAACGATTCAAGTAGATGTATAGGTCATCTGAAAGCCTAAATTTGACGAAGACTTGAAACACTTAGGTCTCTCTTCCATCGGGTCAAGCGCGCTTATGGGCGTTTTTCTACTTTGGTTCAGATCGCAGTCTCGCTACTCCACTTGGCATGGCCAGTAGACGCGCGCCATGATCGATCTCGAGGCGGGAGAACATTCTAGTACTTCAATTTTTGGGCCTTTCCCTCCTAATGGAGACTGATTGGTCTCTTGATCAGTCTGACAAGACTTTGGGCTTCCACCAGAACCCAGTAGATAAGACTTTTGTTCAGTTCGAATCGTGGCTCCAATCACGTCATGAAAAGTTCAGCCATGTTGCAATAACTGTGGCATCGCGGCTGCCGTTATTTTGTGAGCCTTATTTAGTTCCCGCCGGCAACGTACAGCGTGTACAGCTTATGAGCTTAGTTGGCTCTCTGGCTGATTGCGACTATTGCGATTAATGCCATACCTTTTGCTAGTGGTTGGTGCAGCAGCACGGAGAGCGGTTACACCGCCATGGGGTGGTGGGCCGGCTTGATAGGAAGGCCATGCAGTCCGATGTATTCTGGTGCGTCTATACTCACGCACAAATGCGTGTATTATGAGGCACGGAAAGGGCAACTGGATAGTGAACTAGCATTCCCGTCATGTTGTCAGCTAGTTGGCTAACGGCTAATAGATGAAGCCCAGCCGAAAAAATGGCGGCAATGATTGTTGGTCATGAGTAGCTTTTCGAGCCGACCTATGTGCACCCAGCCGTTGATAGCAACCCTGATCTGTTGCGAATACATAGTGCTAGGTTATGTCAAGAATCTAATCATCTATTACATAAACCCTTTTTTGTTTTATGTAAGACTGCAGCTATACGTACTGTACGTCTACTATAGTCTTACTTATGTAGTGTCTTTTATAGTGCCTATTTAACTAGAGATATTTATTTATAGATGCCTCATATCTAGCGAAATCGAATGTAATGAGCTTTTTTTTTTTTCGCTTTGACTATAAATCGTGGGATAGGAGCCATCAGAGAGTCAAGTTCTGGTCCAGGGTAGGTGGGGATGAAGATGTTACTATCGTGGCAGCATGATCGAACATGTTCTAACGGTTATATGTAAAAAAAGGATCGAATAATCTAAAAGTCAGGAGTGATTTTCAAAGCTAGATTTTGTTTCTTACGCCTGATGCACATTAGTATTGCGATAGTGAGCTGTTATTCTCTGCATTCAGGTTTACTACGCTTCCTCTGTTGGGTGTCATATGCAGCGATGTCGTTACAATAGCCGAGCGCATTTGATAAGCTCGTATTCATTCACTGCAATCAGCTATTACCAATTCCAAAGCAAACAACGGGTAAATTTATTTATAAGTTCCTTGGTCACAGCCACCTCGTGTCGAAACCAGGCTTCAGACGACGCCGATCCCTGCCACCTAAAAAGCAGGTTTCTGTGGCTGAGTTGGCGGGGCTAGCCACGTCTGGTATGCTTGAAAAACCTGTTGAGGGTTGGCTGAATTACTTTTTCTTTTGACTTGTCTCAGCGACGTGGAGAGGATACCAGCAAGAGACACGACAGTCATGCTCTAGCTGTGCGAGGGAAAAAAAAGGACAAGGCGTCGTCGCGTGAAAGGACTTCCGCCCTTGTTTATCAATGAGACAAATGTGAAAAAAAAAGAAAAAAAAAAAAAAAAGTTCGACATATCGGGCCTCGCGCATGTCGGATTCTGCCTTGGAATGAGGCGGTGCAGCCCCGAGCCGCGGACACGAACAGAAGCTACCCACCCTCTTCCCCGCCGGAGTGGCTTGGATCAGCGACGCGAGTGACGAAGTGACGACGACACAACGCCAACGCCGACTGGCAATCCCGTAGTCTTAGGTAGTCTTAATACAAACCCCTTTGGTGCCGTCCTCTCACGTTGTCAACTCTGAACCTGCTGGAAGAGAGTGTAAAGCAAATCGACGACAAGTGATTCAACGCCTAGGACAAGGAATCACCCACAGTACACAGCCATGCAGAAGCAGCAACGGCAGCGCCTGTCGCTGCTTATACCCAGCTCCCCGGAACACCCGCCCTCCGAATCGACGGCCTGCTCGCCCGCCAGCGACCGCCGGAGGTCCCTCGCCAGCCTCGCCGAGGCCATCAACCTGAGCCGCCTCAAGCCAGCCAAGACGAAGCTGCAAAAGTGCTGGCCAGGAGCGAGGAGCCCGGCCAAGAACGGCTCTCTTAGGGATGACTACTACGCCGCCGGCGGTGACTTATCGGCAGCCATGATGATGCTGGCCGGCGAGCAGATGGGCGCCCTGGCCGATCCGCGGAGACGCCGAACCCCCGACGAGGCAGCCGCCGCCGCACCGAGGCACTCTCCATGTCAGCGCCGCGGCAACGACCCGGAGCTGCAGCAGCACTTGGAACTCACCCTCCCGCTGAGCGCCACAACGACCAGTAGCATCAAACGCAGGAGGAGCAGCATCCACAGGAAGCCGCTGCCGGCAGGTAGTAGTTGCGCGGCGCCGGACCATCCCCCACCTAGCATACCGATGATGCCTAGCCGCGCGCCACCGCCGCCGCCGATACCAGAGCTGTCCGCCGTCAACTTCGACGCGCAGCAACCGGAGCTTGCCGAGCTGGAGTCGCCGAGCTCGCCCGTTAGCCATGCGCGGCCGGCGCTGCCCCCGACGCTGCGGCGCAGAGCCAAGACGCCGGTCCATCACATCGGTCAGCTGGAGCGGCAGCGACGGCAAAGGAGCGTTCGGCAAGGCAATCTGGACGGCGTGAACCGCATCTCGAGCGTCAGCACGATTGCGCGCGAGTACCGCGAACTGGCGGTGTATCCAGATCTGGAGCTGCCAGAGCTGCCGGTGATTGATCCCTCGTTTCTGCTGCAGCAAGAGCTCGTCGAGCTGCCAGCGGAGGTCTCGAAAGAGATGAGCAAGGAGAAGCCCCTCTTCGGAGCGAGTCAAATTGATCGCAAATCGTTGCCCTCGACATTGCTGCGTGCAAACGGCGCAATGGTCCCGGCCTCACCGACCGGCACCCGGAGCAGCCTTGACACCTGCCCGTCGCTGACGAACTCAGAAAGCTCAGCACTGCGCTCGAATACATGCGACGAAGAAGATCAAGACGGCACGGAGTCACCGGCGGCGCTGGCCTCGCTACGCTTCCAGATCGGACTGGAGCTGCTCACCAAGGAGCTGTCGACGGCCCTGGCACACCCGCCCGACCGGACCGGGACGTCGGAGAATGTGGACGCCGACACCAGCTCGTCCGCTGGTCTGCAGGTCTGGGTCATGATTGAGGCGTACGAGAGGCTACGCGACCAGCTCAACGCTGCGAAGCCGACAGAGGAAAACAAGCAGGCGCGCCAAGCGATCGATTTCTGGATCCGTGCCCTTTATACGATACATGGGAGCCTGGCCAGCGATGGGGCGACGGACGAGAGCGATTACGAAGATATGGAGTAATGGCGAAGTGGTGCCCGTGCCGTGTGAAGATGGATGTAATTGGATATAATGGACATGTCTCGACACGATTTAAAAAGTTGCAGGATGCACATGCGTAGGCAGATACATCGGTAATGATTTGATGGCGGTAAAGGAGACAACACAGAAGAGTTTGAAGCACGCTCGCACTGACTTTCACTATGACTTCGGACGCAACAGTAGATACCGTCCCGGCCGAGACCTAGAGACGGAGCTGAGAAGACGAAGGCTGTAAAGATTTTTTTTTGCCGTCATTGCCGCCAGCCGTGCGACGGACTGATATTTCAGCCGTGCGCTGGGTACGATCCATGCACGTCTACACTGGCGGCTTTTCAGCTTTGAATCCTTGAGCGTCGATGCGGAAACAGCCCGCCGTCGGATTTGTAATGGCACGAATCTTTGTCTTTGATCTCTGCATTGTAGGATCGCGTCGATGGACCGTGCATGATGAGGCGGACCGCCAAGCGTGCCAGAGTTTCTTGGATGCTGCATGTAGCATAAGTGATTGGGCAATCAGTCTGTAGTATCGGACTGGCTGGTGACGAGTCAATCTGCCTCGCGGGCTGGGATCTCCGGCACGGAAGAATACTGTTCCGGGAACGCCAATCAAACAGTGCAATATAGTTAGTAGAGAGTATAGCGTATAGGTACTACCGGAGGCATGTACAGACATATCTCCGCCTCGGTACTACGCCGTTGGCACTTGTTATTAGTGCTGTTGGTGCGGTACCAACGCCTACTATAACCGCCACCTACGGCCACTGTATATGGTAAGTACATCACATGCGGTGGCCCAAAAAATCTGCCGCTACACCTGAGCTTCTGCAGTGCCCAGGCCGGCTGTTTTTTCTGTCCGCCCCTTGCCGAGCTATTGGTAAGCCAATGAGCCAACGGCTCAGCGGGCTCGTCGACTCCACGCTGCAGCATCCATGCCCCTTCCCCCCACGCAGTGGCCAAAAAAAAAGTGTCTCTTCACCCAGTCTTCTACCATGTCCAAGTCGGCAGTTTGTTTTGTCCACCTCTAGCCCCCCCGACCGCCTCCACTGTCTTCAGGGCCTCCTCCGCCGCGCATCCTGCTCGATAATCCTCCACCACATGCATGCCGTCTTCACGCAGCATCCTACATACAACGTCTAATCCATCTGCTCATCTATCCTCCTCCGCCATGGATAAGTGAAACCGACCCGGCCGCGACGACTCTCAACAACTGCGTCCGGCGCTGCTTGTGTCTGCTCGCTGGCCTCTCCTTCTCGCCCTCTGCCGCTGCCTAATCCCGACGCAACCAAAGTCGTCATTGCAGGCGGCCTCCCGTTTGATTAAGCTTCCACCCATTCCATCCGCATTTGTGACAGCGCCCGCCACAGTTGCGGCCACTCCCAGTCTGACTGTCACTCATCCGATAAATCGTCATTCCGGACCAATTGATCGGATCTATCCGAGACCGCAATTTCATTTTTGTCGTCTCCCTTGACAAATTCTTCTTCTCCGGCCTCCGTGACCTCCGCCTCCGATGCCCGGCCTTGTAGTAGGCTTTCGGGGGCAGCGGCGGACATGGCCTGCACCATCCGACGACTCAACCACCCCATCGACCGCACATATGGACCGGCCACGGACAACCCCCGCCCACATGTGGAAGCGCGATCTTTCGGACGGTGCCACGGCGGGCGTCGCCGTCGGAGTCGTTGTTTCCTGCATGCTGCTCGTCTTCTGTCTTTACCCCGTCATCGTCGGCTGTCTCAAGCGCCGCAGCAGGCACAGAAGGGAGCAACGTCTCGGTTCCGAGGCAGGAATTGCTACCCATGGCACGGCGGAAGACTCTCAACCACGACCGTCATCTAGTGATTCCATCAAGTACCATGCCGCACTCACCCGCGGCTATGTTGCCGACACGACCATTCCTCCTCGAGGAGAGACGTTCGATCCGGATCCCGCTGTCCTCAGCTTCGCCCACTACGACCCGGCCACTGCACGCGGCACCGTCGAGTACATGCCGCAGGACCTGGTCGATGATCAGCCGGGAGTGCTTAAAGGAACGAGCGAGGACTACTATCGTCCCTCGATACCATCCTCCGCCTTTGGTATGATCGACGTGCCTGTACCGGATGCACCAGGTCCCGTCGCCTCTAGAGCGGGCTCGCTGTCCAGGAATGTGCGTCACATGTTTCGTCGCAAGAGCGACAGGACCACCACCCTCACCTCTACCGGCGCGGTGAACGACTATGGCCATGATCATGGGCCAACGCCGCTGCAGCGCGTAGTGACTGCCGAGGATCGTGTCCTCGATTCCCCTACTTCTTATACACTGCCGGTTTCTCCCATGTCGGATCCGGTGCCGCTCTCAACACTTCCACCACAGCTTTCTAAGGAACAAGCGACACATCAATCAAGTACCTTCCCTCTCTCTCTGACTAATGCCGCATCAACCTCGTATGATGCTTCATCTGGCACTATCAATCCCATGGACATCATGGCTCCTAGTACACAATCAGAGCGTTGGCATCGGACAGAGCACCAGCTCTCTACTTCATCATACGAATCAGCGCCCTCGCCCCCTTGCCCACAGCCGCCCTCCCAAATCACAACTCATACATCGCCCGACTGGTCGGGTCACCTCTACTCACCCTCGGTCCAAATGAGCGCCTCGAACGGCGAGACGGCAAACCGACAGACAGCTGATCGAAATGGCTCGATCACATCCGAAAACCACGCCTATTCACATCAATCCACGACTCCTGGTAGCCATCCTAGTTACCTGTCCGAGTACTCCACGCCGCTCCCAAAACCCGACTCTACAGATGTTTCCTCGCAAGAAACTCCATCTACACAACTGGACACTCCCTCGCCACAGTCACGTCGCAGCTCCGACTATCGGCATAGTGTGTCGCCCGGCTCTATCGCAAACTACGTACCATATCCGCCCAGGAATGAGAACGGCCAGTATCAATGCGAGAAGCCTGGATGTACACAAGCCTTTGATCAGCCTCATAAACTCAAGTACGTCCTAATTTTCACAATCAGCCAAACATATACTCAGACTTGGCACTGACCTTTCGTAGGCATCACCAGAGATATCACCGGAAAGAACATAGGTGCCCACATCCCGGGTGTGATAAGGGATTCGGTACTAAGACACACTTGCAGCGCCATGTGAATGACAGGCACGAACAGGTTCGCAAGTTTCACTGTTCTATTCAGGGCTGCGACTACTCTAGAATGGGTGGCAAGGCTTTCCCGAGAAAAGACAACTGGAAGCGCCATATGGTCAAGATACACCACCTTGAGCAAAACAGTTTACCAGTCCCAGTCGAAGTTGAAATGGAGCTTTAAGGTCATTCAATCGCCAGCGGTCGCAACTTTTTGAGGCCGTTGGCAAACCAATACCTTTGTCACATTAAAGAAGGATAACCGCATACGTCATGCCTGATCGTGTTGCAATATCTGAGACGTATCATGTTTCCCGAGACTTGTATATATTATCGCATCGTTTGTTCTGGCTAGTATGCGCGTTTTATGATATCTCATTGGACTGCACCGGCGTTTTTTCTTGGGTTGGGATTTTTACTGGGAATTGGGTTCAAAATGCACGGCGCTGATGAGTGCTCGATACAAATATATAGTTACATCAACGAGAGTCCCCGCTCGTCGCGTCGACCTCATTTTCTTTTATATTCGGGATTATCGCGAGCAACAACTATCAGCGCGCGGCGAACTTACAATATTCTGACACAACATCGGCAGTCGTAGGCTGAGCTGATGCAGGGAATAATTATGTTCATGAAGCAATGAAGTTCAAGACTATGCCCGTTCTCTTACACAATCATAGATTACCTCAGCCAAGCTCTTTAATCACTTTCTTGACCAGTTTTTGCTGCTCCTCCACCCCAAGCTGCTTCTCATCCGTCTCCTGCACGGCGCGACTGACTGCTAGCACCGTCTTGGTGTTCGCGCCGTCGACCCAGAAGCGGCCGTTCCTCCCCGTCGCCGTCTCGAACTGCAGGCCCGCTGCGGCCAGCGCCTCCAGCACGACCAAACCGCTCGCCGCCGACTCCGGCATCACCAGCCGGCGCGCCATGCCGAGCGACACCCTCGCCACCAGCCCGCCCGTCAGCGGGCCCAGGCCCTCGGCCTTGCCCGTCGACGCCGACACGCACTCGAGCTCGGCATCCATGTGGCGGCTCGCGGTGGCGACGCGCGCGTACACCAGCGCCCCCGGGGCGAGCACGGGGCGCGTCTTGCGCGTGGCGGACTCGAAGGACAGCTGGGGCAGCGTGGCTGGCGCGGTGTGGTCGGAGAGGAGCACGTGGTACGCCTCAGCGATGGACTTTTGGACGGTGCCGATGACGAGCTCGCCGGCGCGGGGGAGGTACTGCGTGAAAAAAAAAAGGTCAGAGAGGATAAGACCCCGGGGGAAAAAGGACGTACTCTGCCGGAGGATGTCTCGACACGGATGGAGTTCTTGTTGCGGTCGGTGGTGAGTTGCCCGGCGACGGTTGGGGTGACTTCGTTGGTGGAGGGGTCGTGGCGCAGGCCGGGGCCGAGGCGGAGGGGTTTCTTGGGGTGGGATGGTATTTGGGGGTCGGCGATGGTGTCGCCCGGCAGGACGATTGTGTGCGAGGCCATAGTTGGGTTATGTGCTTGTTGCGATGATTGCTTCGTTTGGAAGATGGGCGATTGTAGGCAAATGTCCATGCTATCGATAAGAGCAGTACCTAGGCTATGCCCCGGACAAAAGAAAGTTGGCTTTTTTGCTAGATAAGTAGGTATGTGGGAGGCTCGTTTTTTTGCTCACCATTTTATCAGCTGCTGTGACGGACCATGTGTGGATTGGTTATATTTTATGCCAAAAAGACGCTGTGAATTACTTTTCACACTTTGAGAAGTGATAGAAAATCAGAATCGTGCATGATGGCCTTCCATTGTTTCTGAGATAGTACCAGTAAGTGGCTCGTGGACGGCTGATTGTCACGCGTCTCGGCCAAGTTGTTCATGCTACATGCTCTATACGTGCTTGTAAGGACTCCAGGTATTCATTCAGTATCTTAGCAAATGTCTCTACTGTATTTTACAAATTGTTCAAAAATTCAAACTCTGATTTGTAGTCATTATTGGTCCTGGCAGTGCGCCGACGTTTTTATACCCCGCCGCGATTTGGCTTGTGCCATGTCCCCACCAAAAATTTCCTCTAAGGCCGGCCATAATTTTTTTCTCTTCCTCTGCGCATATCGCTTCTCTCTTTCGTCACAAGCATACCCTGGCTTACGATGGCTCCCAGCACTCCCGTCGATCCCAGCGACCGCGTGGTCTTGGGCATCACTTTCGGAAATTCCAACAGCTCTATTGCTTACACGGTGGACGATAAGGCCGAGGTCATTGCCAACGAGGATGGCGGTACGTGGTGCCCCGTGCAGATAAGAGCTGCGATTTGCAGTCCTCTACATAGTTCTGGAGGAATACCATCGCTGACATATGTCGTGGACTTCAACAGATCGCCAGATTCCCACTGTTCTCTCATATGTCGACGGTGACGAGTACTACGGCGCCCAGGCCAAGGCGTTCCTCGTCCGCAACCCCAACAATACCATTGCCTACTTTCGCGACTTCCTAGGTAAAGAGTATGTAATCACCATGGCTAGAGTGTGCTCTTATCGTGTTATATATCCTCTTTTGTATCTAACTCTCTTGTGCCGCCTCAGGTTCAAGTCGATCGACCCCACACACTGCCATGCCGCCGCCCACCCAAAAGACGTCTCTGGACAAGTCTCCTTCACCGTCAAGGACAAGGTTGCCCAAGACGAAAACGCCGAGGAGCCCGAGCCTTCCACCATCACCATTGGCGAGACTGCCGTCCGCTACCTTCGTCGCCTTGCTACTGCTGCCTCTGATTACCTCGGCAAGACTGTCACGTCGGCCGTCCTTACCGTACCCACCAACTTCACCGATAAGCAGCGCGAGGCTCTAATAAAGGCCGCCAACGCTGCCGGCCTCGAGGTCCTGCAACTCATCTCGGACCCTGTCGCCGCTGTCCTGGCTTATGATGCTCGGAAAGAGGCCGTCATTAGCGACAAGATTGTCGTGGTCGCTGATCTGGGCGGCACCCGCTCGGACGTCACAGTTGTCGCCTCGCGTGGAGGTATGTACACCATCCTCGCGACGGTCCACGACTACGACTTTGCCGGTGTTCATCTCGACAATGCTCTCATGGAGCACTTTGCCAAGGAGTTCATGAAGAAACATAGCGTCGATCCCCGCGCCAACGCTCGCTCTCTCGCCAAGCTGCGTCTCGAGTCCGAGGCTACGAAAAAGGCTCTCAGCCTGGGCACCAACGCACAATTCTCCGTAGAGAGTCTGGCCGACGGTTTTGATTTCTCAGCCACCATCAACCGTGTGCGCTACGAGATGGTCGCCCGCAAGGTTTTCGAGGGGTTTAACCGCCTGGTCGAGGGTGCTGTGAAGAAAGCCGAGCTTGATGTCCTCGACGTGGATGAGGTCATCATGTGCGGTGGCACGTCACATACGCCACGCATCGCCAACAACCTCGCCAGCATCTTCCCCTCAACCACAGCCATCCTCGCCCCCGCCACCAGCACCACAGCCCTCAACCCCTCCGAGCTGCAGGCTCGCGGCGCCGCCCTCCAGGCTTCTCTCATTCAGGAGTACGAGGCCGCCGACATTGAGCAGTCGACACACGCCGCCGTCACCACCGTCAAGCACACTGCCAATGCCGTTGGTGTCGTCGTTGTCGGCGCCGACGGCAGCGAGACCTTCACCCCTATCATGCAAGCCGAGACGGCCGTCCCCGCGCGCCGCACTGTACACATCGCCGCGCCTAAGAAGGGCGGCGATGTGCTCGTCAAGGTCGTCGAGGGCGGCACGCACATCAAGGTCACCAAGCCCGAGCCCAAGGCAAAGACGGAACAAAACGGCGATGACGATTCCGACTCGGACTCGGACTTTGACAGCGACGACGAGGAAGACGAGAAGCGCGAGAAGCTTTGGAAGGTCGGCGCTGCGCTCGCCGAGGCGGCCGTCAAGGGCGTCAAGGCCGGTGGCAAGATCGAGGTCGCTATTAATGTTCTCGGCGATCTGAGCGTCACCGTGATTGCACGCGAAGTCGGCGGAAAGGGAGGTGTCCGCGGTACTCTTGCCGCTCCATAGAAGAGAAAAAAGAGAACACGAATGACTGTTTAGAACGTAGTGAAATGATAGAAAAAAAATGGGCACATGATTACACAGCAGCCGAGATTCTACGGGCTGCGGCCTCTCCTATCAGGGTTTTCTTTTGTCGGGCATTCTTTCGAACTTTCTTAGCACACGGGATAGAAGAGATAGAGTCGTAATGACACGGCAGGATTTTTAGGCATTCATGTGAAGCAGAGGTGGCACGAAGTGTGGGTGCAGTATGGTAGAAAAGAGGCGAGAGAAATGGAAAGGGTGGAATTATATATAAAGACAAAAGTCTATCCGTACCTCTGTTGAGCAGATCCTCTCCAAGAAAAAAAAAACGCCAACGCTTCCAGATTACAATCCTCAACAACGGCAGCCCCTCGAGGCGACGAGACATTAAAAATCAGAAAACCAACCGGATCAACGAAATACTACCTGCCAGTATAGGCCGCGACCGCTGCATAAAATCCGTCTACTATGCAGCAAGCCCCCGCGGGCTGGGCAGCTGCCATGCGACCAGGTTATCGCGCAAGTCGTCCTCGCCTACCTCGCGCTGGTGCTTGAACCCGCCGTCGGCTCGGCCCGCGTGCTCCGTGCCCGAGCTGCTGCCACCCAACGTCGGCGTCAGGCTGCCCATGCTGCCGCTGCGACTGCGATGCGCGTCGTCGTCGTCGGCGGCGCGCGCAGGACGGCGGCTACTCTTTGCAGAGCGGTGGTGATGATGTCTGGAGCTCGACTTGCTGGGCGAGCCGTGACGCAGGCGGGCGCTGTCGCCGCTACCGGTGACAGTGGTGACGCTCTTGTCTGAGGAGGCGCTGTGATGGCGGCGGTGGCCGCCGCCAATGCTGAGACGATGGAGGTCGGAAGGGCGGAGAGTGCCGTTGTTGCCGAGGGCGTCGTCGTCGTCGAGGAGGTCATCGAGGTCGCTGTGGGAGGCGGAGATGGCGCGCTTGGGCGAGAGGCTTGTTACTTTCCAGCCGTCGCCGCCGGAGAAGATATCCTCGATGCACTCGTCTGCAGGGAGCTGGGCGGGCTGCTTGGACCAGGAGGCGGCGAGGGTGCGGCGGTAGAGGTCTTGGACTTCGACGTGGTCGCGATTCTTGCTGAAGCTTGGTAGCGCTGGTGCGATGCTTCAGTAAGGACAGGTGTAGACTTTGCAGGTTGTGATACGTACGTCCGGTTTCGTCTTCTATCTGTTCTGGGGCCAGAAAGCCAGAGATGCCGCCAAACATGGGCGCATTTCTCAAAGAGGGCGCAATGAAATTGCGATCGCCATCGATTTGGACCATAAGTATGCCAATCTTGAGAGTGCTATTGATCTTGCTGTCCTGCATGAGGTGACGCCGCGTGATTCCTTGCTGGGCATCACGACTCTCGACACTAGCGCGGCGACCGCTGCTGGAAACGCTGATGCTGCTCCCGCCTGTGCTCTGTTTGCGGATCTTGGGGGGCGACATGGCGCTTTTGCTGTATGGCTCGCTCTCCTCGACGTACTCGCTGAGATTCAGCTTGATATGGCCTAATGTGATCTTTTCGGCATAAGTGAACTCTTGTAGTATCTCGAGTTCAAAAGGACAGTCCGAAAGCATGTTGTTCTTGTCTATTGAGATTCTGATGGAAGACACAATCTTGGCAAAGTCGTAGTCGACCTTGTGATTTGCGACGGGGCATTTGGATGTGCGCCCTCGGTGCTCTGCATGCATAGAGTGCGCAAGGTGCCATTTTATGTACGAGCTTCCGTTGACGAGCGGTACATTATTGAGGTCATAGATCTAGGATCGGGTGTCAGTTGTTTCTAAGGCCTGCTTTCGAGGGCAATTGTGCTGTTCCTCATACTCTTAGGTGTAGTTCGAACTTTGGCTATTCAGTGTTAGGATGAGCTATGAATGTGCGAAGGAAAGACGCATGAGTCGAGGGCGTACCTTGCGACTTTTGCCGACTGTGGGAAAATGTATGTTAGCCAGGGGCGACGGCGATTGAGGTTGAGTCTGGCTGGGATGCCTGAGATGCGACACATGAGAGCCGAGGGCACTGCGCGCACCAGACGCAAAGGGAGACATTGTTTGTTTGGAGCATACTCAGAGAAGACATGACGCCTGCGCCGGCTACCGACGAGGCCAGCCGCAGCGGCGCTCGCGAGGAGAACTGATGTGGTCACAACGGGAAGAGGGGCGATGCAGCCTCGCGCGCCTGGCTGAGAACTCTAAATTCGAGGCCAGAGCGAGAGCAGATCCGACGCAGCCGAAGGTAGCGGGCCGCCTTTGTTCGGTCAATGCTGCCGCGACAGACTAGTAGTATCTATACAAGTCGTAAGAGAGAGAGTGATATCTATAGAGGCGACAAAAGCAATATGAGAGAGTATTGAGCGCAATGACGCAGCTGTATGCTTTGTGTTGACGGCCGCTTGCCTTAGTCAGCTTACGTCAAACGGGCAATCACATGCGCGGGCCGCTGGAAGTGAAACTAGACAAACGGGCAAAAAAAAAGAGAGGATCAATCTCTTCATCAGCTCACCCAACTCCCTCGTTACAATACAGTCCTTGGCCATGGGGCCTACGCGACCTTCTGGCTCCGGTCATCATGCTGCGACAAGCAGCACACGCGGCGGACGAAGCGGCAACGCCAACGGCACGCCGCATAGACGAGCCAAGATGAAGGTCGCCCGTGGCATCCCCGTCGAGCCCGCTGCATCGGCCCTGAAAGATGGCCAGCTGGACCTTCAGGCATTCGTCGCCGCGCACGAGTTCGAGATTCGCTCCCTCGAGCAGAGCATGGCCACGTCTAAGGCGGTCGGTAGTCAGCGCGCGTTCCAGCAGGTGCCGCGGGCGCTACGGCGGCGCACGGCGAGCCACAATGCGCGGAGAGTGCCGCGACGGCTGCGCGCGCGCGCTCGCCAAGAGATGCGGGACGACAACACGCCGACGGTGCAGGCGAGGCGGCGGAAGCCGACAACGACCCGCGCGAGGCTGAGGGTCGAGACGGCGAAGCGCCTGCGGATCCTAGCGGCACGGACGAGGCGGCGGAGAAAGATGGCGAGAGACCATAAGAACGCGAATGATACGGAAGCAGAGACGACAAAGGCGAAGGAAACGGAAGAGAGGTCGCTCCTGAAGACGAGACCGAAGATACGACGCAATCAGCTGAACAGACCACCGCGACCGCCGGCAAAATTCAAAAAGAGAAACATACACAAGACGTGGCTGCCCACGCACCTGTGGCATGCAAAGCGTGCGAGGATGACGGATCCAAAGAGTCCCCTGTGGCGCTTTGCGGTTCCACTGACACCGAACGAGAAGATATACCGGCCGACGCATCGATCACAAGGCGAGCAGGGCACAATGGTATGGGATACAAGCTATATGAGCACGATTGGACTTTATGGGAACGAGAAAGGTGTACGTCGGGTTCTCAGACAAGTTGGTTTCACCGCTGATGTCTACTGGAACGACAGTGGCTGCAAATGGAGACAAGGAACGCGGTCACGGTCGGCAATGCTCTACAAAGGTGTTGGAGAACGCCGGCGGCCGGTATGTCCTTGCACCGTCGTGTGGAATCCTGTTGGCCCTCCGGCCGACAACGGTGTGGTGCAGCGGCAAGTTTATCTGCGGATGCACCCGGCGGCCTTCAAGGAAATCTTTGATGAATTGTTACGCCTGATAAAGATGGAGACGCCGCGACTTCATATTGAGGATCTGCGGTTTGAGATTGGCTCAATGGAGCTCACTGGGCCAGCCTCCACCGAGTCATTGCTTGCTGTGCTGACGCTCCATCCTCAAAACAACGAGTCCGGCCCTGTGCAGGGGCGAGTTTTTGAATCCCTGCGAGGCCTGACGAACCCTACCGTTCTACCGGCGAATGCTATGCTCGCGTTCTCCGTGCAAGATCCGCGTCTACGACATCCAGCTCGGCGTTTGGAAGGGTGGGATGAAGATACATTACAAGAGAAACTATTGGAGACCATTATGGAGTGGCCCGTCGATCACAGCCCAGACGCCGCCTTGCTGTTTGACCGCAATGCGCGCTTCAGGGCCTCTTGCCTCCCAACACAGCAGGCTATCTACAAGCGCAAAGCCGCAGCGCTTCCCGGCGAATACCCGGTAGCAAATACCACGGATCCAGAGATTCCGGTACTTCTGCTCGCCACCAAGTCAAGCTCGACGACACAGTCCCAGGGATCTTGGACGCTACTACTGCCCTGGAGATGCGTCTTGCCCGTGTGGCATAGCCTAGTACGATATCCCCTGATTTCTGGGGGGAATCCTCGCTTTGCAGGCCTCAATGAATCGATGCAGGTGGCGTCGGAGCGTGGTCTGCCTTGGTTTCCCGCCGACTTTCTTGGCACGGATGCTGGAGCTGAGTGGGAGCTGATGCAGCGTGCAAAACGCACTCAGGCCTACAACAAGAGACCAAAGAGCAAGCGTACAGAATGGTCGTCGCTGAATCTCGGCGCGGGAAGGAAGGGTGAAGTTGGAGATGGGCTTGCTTGTGATTTTGAGCTAATATTCGGCCTCGCGCCGGCGGCCGATGAATCCAAGCCAGCTACCGCGGGGGATAGTGCTATAGAGGTCCAGGGAACCGAAGATGAAGAAATGTCAGCATCGCGAAGCGGCATACAACTCCTGCAACGTCTTTCAAAAGCCAGCCTCGAACCATTTCTTACACCAAGCTCGTCACAGCAGACGCTTCCGGCAAATGCAGTCACAGGTGTTCGGCTCACCTTGCTTGGGCGCGGCGTCGTGACCGCATGTGCTCGCATCTATCGCCTCCCCAAGCCCAACTCTCCCGAATCCGCCTCATCACCCGTCGAGGTGCCCTCTACCCTCCCGAACGGTACATGCAGAGCCGCCGGCACGCTTCCCCGCGATTTACGAGCTCAGTGGCTCTCGACACTCACAAAAACTACCTCTGCAAAGTCATCCACGGCGCGTCCCCCCACTCTACAAGACCGTAAGCGCTTGCTTGCGCAGAAGCTCACAGCCGGGCTGGACTGCAGCTGCATGCCCCCGGCGCCAACGAACCACAACACGATAGACGGACACCACGCGCTCGTTCCAGACGCGGAGGACTTGATCGGGTTCGTGACGACGGGCTCGTTCAATCTAGCACACGGCAGGGGGACGGCGATTGGGACGCTAGCGGTGGATAGAGTGCTGGCGGATTTACGAGGCGGGCCACGGGAGGAGGCCAAGTTATGTATTGTCAGAAACGCAGGGGAGAACGTGGGCTGGCTGGCACGGTGGGAGTTTGCATGATTTCACGTCTACAGTGAAGCTCAAGGCTTTTGAGTAATGACAGATTTCGATATATTAATTGTGCGATTAGCTTGATAGTAGGCTTGCTTGGTAAAGCCTAAGAAACATTGTGTCAAAATACTCGACAATTGACGGACTGACCACTTGTAAGCCACAGCGCAGAAGAGCACAAATGTCCTTGTGGCTCTCTTCGTTCGCTTGGATGATTTGTCTCATAGAAAACGTTCAACCAACATCGCAGCCCTTGATCCGTCTGCTTCGGTGGTGAGGATCCTGCTAGGGCCTTTACTCTCTTCTCCCCCGCGGAGCATCTTCTGCCTGTCTCTGCGGTCTTCCGTCTTGAGGTTACTATTCCGTATCTGTTTCGTAATGTGGTATCCGCACATCACGACGGGGATTCCATCATCATCTTCATACTCGACAGTTGATACGTCCGAGCCCGAGTCTGACCACTTAGCCTCAGGAGCCAGGGACAGGCAGCCGGAAACATCTGCTCCTAAACCGATGGAGACTTGTGCGCATTTGGAGCGAAGAATCGATATCACGCATCGACGAGCAAGGTGCGTCTTTGTTACAAGCCATATGTCGTGGGCTGTCAGTTGCTAGTCGTAGTCCTAAATAAGTCTTTTTCGAGCTCTGCTAGACACAGTCTGGAAGCGGTTTATCATTGACGACCATGATGTGAGTGATTAGGGCCTCCGTGAAGAGGACAGCACCTTCCATGTCAGCCTACTATCATATGCATTAGTCTAGTAGTAAGGAAATAGAACTCGAGCGCTTTAAAAGTAAAACTTTTAATAGGTAATTAGTATTACAGATAATTATTTAAGTTTCATTTTTAGCTCTTACTATTATTGGCTTTTAGCTATATTCTTTTTATTCTAGTAGGTCTTATAAATATTGTTTTTACAACTGCCTCTTACTTTCTTTTATGCGCCTTAAATATACTACTACCTCTTATAAAAATTATCGTCCACCCTTTATCTCCTTTCTATCTCGATAGGTGCTCTACGGTCCGTTGCATTATGGACATGATGTCAAAGTCGAATCAAAAGGTTAATATTGACCCTGTCAATGATGAGGAGTACTGCGAGGCTCCTTGTCGGCATCACCCCATTACAGCCAAATACCCTATCGACCTAAAGAAGCGCCCTCAAGCGGGGAACCTGCATAAGTTCGTGAGCGATGTTTCTCAAGCCCTGAAAGCCTCGTATCCACGATCGCACCACGACTACGACCAGTACCAGTACGACAAGGCACATGTCCTGTTTCTTCGATGGGAAGAGGATGACTTGAACACGCAGTTGGAGATAGACAATTTGCGACCTCTGATGGAGAGTCTTCGCTTCACGCGCGCGAGAGAGCGGTTCACAACGGACCAATACGAGATACCGTCAGACGATAGCAAGAACTGCCTCGAGTTGGTTCTTGTCTCCAAACGACAAGAGTTCGCCAAGACATCCCGCGATCTCCTCGAGATTTACTATGGCGGTCATGCCGAAGTGAACAAGGTGCAGCAGTGTGTCTGGCACCCGTGGGTGAGTCCTCCTGGGGGCAGTTTTCACGCGCGTCCGACAGTCAACTCGTCTAGGCTGCAGTTTGCGCTGAGCGAGTGCGAGGGAACTGTCCCCTTTATTCTTGACTGCTGCTACGCGCCTAGCGCCCTTACGGGTAGCCAGACGACTGGACCGGCCTCAAAGAGCTGCTCGTGGCGAGCGGAACGCACGGGAGGACCGATGGGGTCAACGACAACTCATTCACGAGGGCTCTCATCCGAGAGCTTCAGAATCTCCGAGGTAAGCGCTACTCCATCAGCGCTTTGCATCAAATTTTGGTGCAGAACCAAGAGAACCATGGGTTGATGAATACGCCCATCCGCATAGGCTTATCAGAGCGTGCGAATAGATTCGAAAGCCTGAGATTGTTCTACCCTGGGGATGCTGCTCAGTCTAGTTCCAGTGAGGACCTAGATGCCGCCCTTCTGGAGTCCAGTACTTGAGTTTTGATATCCATTCGGCTGCGCAACCCGAATGTTCCTGCCCATATCCACGAGTGGATTCCTTGGCTGCGAGACCAGGCACCCGAAGATATTATGGACATGGGAGTCACATGGAGTGATTATGTGCGCCCAGAGGCTGCTTTCACTTCGCAATCAACGCTCGTTTTTTTTTTCGATGCCACTCGCGGTGTGGAACATTATTCCTTACGATCCATCGTATTCTTTCGTTGACTTGATCGAATCCGGCAACGTCGTCCACAATCTCCATCAGGCGATAGGGACGTCGAGAGGCAGAGGTGTGCTGCCTGCTAATATGGGAAGCATAGATACGACAGACAGCGTGAGCTTCGAAGACGCGCTTCTACTCACTTCAAATGGAGGCGAACCACTAAATGGGAAGCTTCTTCTAGACCGTGGAGACGAAGTCAACGCGGAGGACGTAGAACAAAGAACTGCTCTTATGTTTGCCTCAATGAGAGGCGACCAGGAAACTGTGAGGCTCTTACTAAATCATGGAGCCTATGTCAACACGAAGGACGCAAAAGGCAGCACCGCTCTCATGTTGGCCTCAGAGAGAGGCCAACAGGAAATTGTGAATCTTTTACTAAATCGAGGAGCAGATGTTGGGTCACGGGACGCAGAATACAGGACTGCTCTCATGTTGGCCTCAGCCGAAGGTCATTTTGGGATCGTGGGAGGTTTGCTACGTTACGGGGCCAATGTCAATGCGCGATCCAAAGAGAATAGCAGTGCTCTCTTCATTGCCTCAGCCAGTGGTCATACAGCCGTCGTTCAGCTGCTGGTAAAATTCGGGGCCGATCCCAACACTTAGAGCATATAGCTAGGCAGCGCCCTGTCAGTTGCCTCGGCTAAAGGTCATCACGAGATTCAGCAGCTACTCCTTGCTCAGGGAGCCGAAAGTCACTCGCAGGACCAATGATACAGTGTTGCTCTAGAAGCTGAACAGTGCGGGAGACTCTAGTCAATGTCATGCTCAGAGCCCATCTCGACTTTCATCTCACTTTTAACGGCCGATAACTTTGTCTCGGCGGGTAGTGTCTACTGATGTTCACGGGCTCGGCTCGGCTGTTATCTTAGTATTTATGTCTAATGAGCATAGGAGGCGTGCTTTACGTTTGACAGAACCTCTCCATGTATAAATACTAAGTTTCTCTCCTTGGTCGAGATGGCCTGACTACGCTTATAGTATTTAAACTTAATTTATGTATACTTAGTACTATTTTAGTTAAAATGCGGTATATCTTTTTATACCATTATCTTTTATATCTTTCTTAATATTTTTTTATTAGTTATAAGTGATAATTTAGGTTATTAGCTATTCCTTACCTATCCCTCTACCCTACTGTGCTTCTAATAGGCCTATTATTAAAAAGAAAAACTACTATTAGGGCTCTTATATAATATATAGTAGAAGCTCTCGAGGTCCCTTATACCTCTATAACGCCCTTGTCGCTGCTAATAGGCTATCGAGAAACTGTCCTAAGAATAAACGACAAAGGGAGGAGCAAGCATGTACCGCCGAGCCTAATAGGTGGTATCTAGACCCTTCGACTGCAATTTTTAGCAAGGCAGGGATAAGTTTTATAAATCAGGCATAGACTGGCGGTGTTCCTATACTGTATGCCTCTAGGGCCCTATCAGAGGAGGCTGGTGGGGATAGCGATGTTGCAGGATGCAGGTTACAGTAGGTGGCCAGCTGCCTGTGTGATGAAAGTGCGCTCTCGCCGCTCCATTCTTTAGTCAGCCAGCCAGCCAGCCAGCCAACCTCTCTTCTGTCACCACAAGTACAGTAATGTCTAGGTCGACGCTCCCACTCCCATCTCCTAACTCCACTTCTTCATCTTCCGAGAGAAAACCATGTCGTCGGATACGCACTCTGAAGACGAATTCGATGCGCGCTTTTTTCTCCCTCAAAATGTCGGTGACACAGAGGACGTAGAGAAGTATAGATCCGGCGGGTTTCATCCTGTTCACCTGGGTGACACCTTTGACGATGAGCGCTACAAGGTTGTGCATAAGCTTGGTGCGGGCGGATTCTCGACGGTTTGGCTCGCTCGGGATAATCCTGAAAAAAACTGGGTTGCTTTAAAGATTGTTGATGCTGAGCACTCGGTCGAGAAGGGTGCTCTGTCTCGGGCAGTGCTGAAGATCCGCGGGACAGAGCGTATCTCGGTTCACCGTCGACAGTTCACTTTTGACGGCCCAAACGGTCACCATCTGTGTCTCGTCTTACCAGTCCTCGGGCCTTCGCTCTCTGAGCTGTCATATTGTCTCAACTGCCGCCTAACGCCCTTGTTCGCTCGCCGGGCGGCATATCAAGCTGTGAGAGCAGCCGCTGACATTCACTCACAAGGACTGTGTCATGGAGGTAAGCCGATCTCTAGAAGCCTGCGTTTCCTTGACTATCGAGCTAACAAAGCGCTAGATATCACAACAGGCAATCTTCTTCTCGGAGCTTTAGACCTCGAAAGCTTCGAGGAGGGCGATATTTACACACTATTTGGCCAGCCAGTAACCGGAGCATTAGAGACACAATCTGGAGAGCCACATGGTATCGAGGCCCCACGATACGTAGTGAGGAATGTGGACTTTCTAGCCGCCGATGCAGATGTCTTGGCTACTGTCTCCAGTATCTTCCGGCCTGACATCAAAGTTGTGGATTTTGATCAGTGCTTTCCAGTCTCCTCACCACCAGGCAAGATGCTCGGCACCCCACTCGACTTTCTCGCCCCCGAAGTTGCATTAGGCTTACAAGCTGGGCCTGCAAGCGATGTCTGGGCTCTCGGGTGTTGTATATTTCGACTTCGGTCCGGAGACGGCCCATTCTCGAGTCCATTTGAAGTCGTCACGCCGGCAGATTTGCTTAGCTACATCATCCATACCTTGGACGAGGTCGTACCGCGTGAATGGCAAGAAACTCTGTGGGACGATGAAGGGCAGCCCACCCACGACACACAGAGAGGGAGGTCACTCGTCAAGTGGAATGGCGGCAAACGGTCTTTGCGAGATATCATCTACAATATCTGGGATAGGCCGGAGAGTGATGTTATCAATACCGGCTCACACATGACCAGACGAAATAGCTGGCTCGAGCATCAGCATCAGCTTAAGAAAATAGATGAGCACAAACCTATTCAGTCTGGCTGGTCGAAGCTGGTGTGGAATCCAATGGCCGTCCAAGTGGATGGCGCTCTTGTTGTTGGCTACGGAGAGGAGTGGGATGAAAAGCTGGAAGCTCTCCCAAAAATACCTCATGATGAGGCGGCTTTACTCCTTGACCTTTTGTCAACCATTTTTGTCTATGATCCGTCCAAGCGGCCAACAGCTGAGAAGCTACTTGAGCACCCTTGGTTTCACTATGACTGGCATAATCAATAAGCAGCGTTTCATTTCGAGCTTTTTGATATTGCGGGTAGGTCTTGCAGATTATTGTTGGGAAAGTCTCGTTGGCCTTCAGACCTAAAGTTGATTCACTCCGAACAGTCTTCCTCAAATAATGTAACACTGAATCGACTCGATTTATATAAGTAAACCATGCTTTTTTGTGCGTATATGCTTGGGCACGCTGCTTGTCGCTACCTATCATGTCTTACTCAGCGGGTGACATCTGTCCAATTCTGATTTGCAAAATATCTCTCAGCCTTGCCAGTAGTCGCTGCCCATGGGTCGGGATGCCAGCCATCGGGGTATGACGCTTCTCTTTCTCTCCTAAGGCGTTGGTTCTTTGGGCAATTCGTCGGTAGCTTATTAGAAACAGCTAAAGTGGAATAAGGGTAGTTAGGGTCCCTAGATTGTGGGCTCATCGAATATCGCTTGGTGCCGGAGGCAGTCTGGTGGTGTATGAAGATGCAGTGGTCGTGTGTGACTTGGTGATTTTCGCTTCGGCCAACAAGACGGACCTTGAAATGTGGCTTAGCCCTTCGGCCGCCTGTCGTTGTCTTGGGAGTGCTCCTGGGTTATGTCAGATCAACGCCCAAGACGGATTGGACGCCGGACCTTTGCATACAATATGGTGACCTGAACGTATTCGCCGTCCTCGGCGACCTCGAGAGCAAGACGTACAAGAGCGTCGCCAAGACCACCGGACGGCCGGCTACAAGCCCACGCAAGCCTGACAGGCATTTTCAAGGAACGTGTAGAAGCAAATGAATGGGTAGAGGTAGGTGAAGGAAAACACCCCAAAGTAAGAATTCGAGGCTGGACGTATTGTTGAATGAGAACACCACGGAAGTACGACGAGTAGGAGGGTCGTTTATTTATGTCTCACTGTTGTAGCGCCACAGATGCACGCTGTTTCCGCTGTGTTCGATCCGCAACATCCAGTGCGCATCTCGAAATAGGTTGGGCGCTTATTGTGTGGTGACGACAAGGATCCAGTGCATCCATGGGGCTCAGTCGACCACTTATTTCTCATTTCCATTCTCTTCGGCTCCATTGCTGCCATTCGGCTATTCAGAGTCGGCCTGCATTATAGCCATAATCTTTAGGGGAGGGTGTGGCTGCTGGCTAGACGAGACACGATCGCAATTGCGTTTCAGCCATTTTATGACGTTTGCTGAGCCCTCCCACCGTAGAGGGCGCCTGACCCAGGCATTTGATTGGCATAAAGCATGCCTGGTTCTTGAGGGGGGGGGGGCTTTCTTTTTGGTCCGAGCAGGCAGTAAAGCACAACCTGTTGGCAACTCGCGCCAATGCATGTTGATAACGGGTGTTTGTCCGACCGGATGCTTATATAGGGATGGCATAAAATGGATCACCCTTTGAGGGTCAATTATTTAACCGCTGTGTGGGGGATCATGGTTGTTGTTGGGTCTACAGCAGCATTTAAAGTGGTTGGCTGTCGTTGTGCATTGAAACAACGAGCAATACTGATCGTCAAAAACAAGTGCACCTGGCCCTTGACTTGCTAGGATGGATCCTGGCTCTATGACAATGCAACGTCAACGGGCGGTTAATCACAGCACATGGTATTGATTGTGACTTCGAGCGTCCCGATTGGCGGAACCATCTAGCTGGAATGAGGCTAAGGCGAAGCGAAAAGACCACGAGACCCTAAACATCTCGTGCTATCCCTGCTGTCGTTTGCAGGTCTGTCAGCGTGTATACGTCTACAGGAGTGTGTTGATAACATGCTGCTGGATTCACCGAGGTGATCGAGGGAAGCGTCAACGACGTAGCGCGGGCTAAGATCCGTATTTTCCCAACGCTGAACATTTCTCCACCTTTTCAATATTGATCATTATAGATAATATATAGCCCTTCCTGTTGTTGATACCTGGCTTTTACATGCGGACACAACCAGCCGCGCTCAATGATTGCGGGATGTACAAGGAACAGGGCCAGTGCCATGACAAGAACGATCAACAGCCACCGTACGATGGCTTTTTTAATGAAGCCGTACAGCGCTTCTTGGATAGCTTGAGCGTCGTTGGCATGCGGGAACGGTATGTCTGGGACAGGTACATTGTGAATCTCGCAAAGAGGCGCCCAGCCGTCCTTCACGTTGAAGAAGAACAGCCGCTCCGGCGGGGTGACTCGACGGACATACTCTTGATGGCGCGCCAGATGATCTAGAGGTACATCAGTTCGAAAGTCTACCACTATCATCCCCCTGGAATAAGACTCGGGGGCTAGTTACCTCGGCTCAGCTTGTACGGCTCGCCATTGTTGAACAGTGCGTCTGCTCTAGATTGTCATGTCAGCAATAGGCGGACACATCGCGGTTCGCATGCCTAGGACGGAAGAACTACCTTTTCGTGCCGGCCTTGACGAATGCGCCGAAGTAACGCAGCGTCGGAGGCGGCAGGAACAGCAGATCGAGCAGAGTCATGAGGCGCACTGTCTTGAGCACTGGCTCGAAGCTGGCCCACCACTTGGCCGCGTCTCTTTGAGTGCAGATGACGATGGCGTCCGGGTACGCGTCGACGAGCTCGCCGACGAGCAAGGTCGCCGGCACGTCGGTGTTCGCGACGTAGCCCTGCAGCAGTCTCTGCAGCTCCTTTGACACGAGCTCCTTTTGGACGTTTCGGGTATCCGAGGTCGTTTCGAGCACCTTGATCCAACCCTTGACGAATTCTATAAGAGAGTCCCAGGGGCGTCAGCAGCTGTTTGGCACCAGCCGCAGCGGTAGGGAATGCACCTTCTTCGCGGCACACAGACGCCGCACCGCCATGAAGTACTGGCCCTTTGAGCAAGATTTGGAGGGCCAGGGAGAAGGAGACGGTGCCGGTGCGCGAGTATCCGGCGCCAATGACTTTTAGCCGCCGGGAGAGATCCGTCGGCACGGCGTACTTGAGGTCCTCCATAGCAAGAAAAAAAAAGTGCCGAGAAGAGAGAACAGCGATAGCGGGCTTTTTCGTGCATTTTGTTAACAAAAATCAAAGTACGTTAGACGCAGAGATTGGGATTATAGTCAACCATTATCAATTTTGGAAGATTTTCAAGGCGAGCCATACCGCCGTTGGATGTATATAATTTCCGCGCCTATAAGCGAGCCAGGGCTCTGATCACGGGCGAGTCAGTGACTCGAATTAGAGACTCAGGATAACTCGGAAATATCTACATAACTTGCCGACCTTGCCGTAACTAGTGGGGTTGGGCCACTACAAACCCGATGAAAATCAGTGCCACAAGACTAGAAGTTCGCGATACCGAATACCTAAAACCTAGTGAATAGTAAATACATCTACGTCCGCGGGGGGGGGGGGGGGGGGGGGGG
>JAFEME010000401.1:0-27984 GCA_018831755.1 Niveomyces coronatus
AACCCCCCCCCCCCCCCCCCCCTCCCCGACGCAGAAAATTTTTTCACAGCCCAGGGTCAACATGGGTGGGCAAGAGAGGGGACTAAACGGCAGCGACAGCGAGTTGGCTCGAGGATGTTTCCCCCAGTAGCGACGGTGATGTGGAGGTGCAGTACTTTGGCCTCGGAGTTGAGCGTGAGAGTGGGCGGGCGGGTTGGCGGGCACCATTTCGTTGCAGGGCACTGGCTAGAAACAGGGCCTTGAATCTTATCAGATCCTCCTTTTTTCTTTATCTGATCATCAGATAAAAAAATTCCCTCACCTTTTTCCTTTCGTCGCACACCTGTACCCCACATGGTGTTGCACAAGCTCGTGATGATTTTCAAGAACAAAAATCGTCATTTTTCTTTCTGTTTTTTTTTTTTCTTTTTTTTCCTTTTTTTTATACCTCCTTTATTCATTTATTCTTTTTCCATCTCTCAGCTCGCAAACAAGAAAAACCAAGCAGGCAGTGGCCAGGATTCAATCAGCCCCCTCCAACCCCCACCTTCTCTCCTCTCACATTCGATCTATAGATGAGCCAAGGCAGTACAAGCATCATCATCCTTTCCTTGGTCCGAGTCTCCGACCGCTTCGGCCGGACAGACACGGCTCCGCTCGCCGTCCACTCCTCTCGCTCACTTTTCTTTTTTTTTTTTATCAGATCAAAAAGTAAAAATACCCAGCTCCATCCTTAAACCTGCTACCCGCCCGTTCGGGCAGCTGAATTGCCCTGGGCCACAGGCACGATCCAAGTGGCGACACGGTGGATATCGCGCCCTCGTCGCTAGGGGACGACTAGAGAGTGATCTTCCCGGACTCCTTCCGCCTTCTTCTTCTTCTTCTTGCGGCGTGAAGCCTTCTCCGAGATTTCACGAACGTCTGCTGGCTAGCTGATCTCCAGCTGCTCCTCTCTCTTCTTCCCGACACATCTTTCTCAATTCGCCTCAGAGCATTTTTGACATCATGATCGCTTTCAAGTAGTGCGCACAAGACAAACGCAGCGCAAGTCGATCCGGTCAGAGCAGAATTGCTAATAAACGACTCGAATGACTGAAGACCCGGGACGCCATGTAAGCCGGATACTGCAGAGAAAACGTAGAGAAAACAGCCATCGATGCCGAGGAACGGAGCTATGACCATGTCCTTACTCTGGTCCCAGCCGCCGCTGACGGCAGTCGATCTTCTTCACCAATGTGGCCAAAGCATATATAGCCTTTTTTTTTTTTTTACACGTAACAGTCCGATATACGATCCAATCATAGACCAGGACCCCGTCAGTTCCATCAGGAACAATACCCCCTCCCCCCCGAAATTCTCACACACCCATTGACTTACCGGCCGAGCCAGGAGTATATTGCACGCAGCACCGTACATGCATCCGCTTGGTTGCATGCATTCCCAAGCTCTTCTCACACATGCTTAGCTCGCGGTGCCCGCTCCCTTCCGTACCAGATGGCGTATTTCCTAGGCCGAAAGTATAAAAGTAGCCTCACCCCTCTGGGCCGATTTCCCTGACGCCCCTCCCACACCTTTCATTTTTATTTTGCTTCTTCTCTTACACCTATACATGTTCACTCTCGAGGTCCGTGAGAGAGAGGTTACGAAAAGTCTTTTTTTTTTCAGCGATAACCAAAAGTTGTGTTTGTTCAATTTCTTGTAGGGAAACCCCATTCATCATCGGTCAGCCAACGTTGCTCGGGACTAACAAAACGCACGACTAGGTTGCTGCACTCGAGTCTGGAGTGACAGTGACTAACGTCTTTACCATGGCCCCCCACCGAGAAGGCACGCCGGATGAGGTCACCAGCCCTTCGATCCATGACGGCACCAACGGCCACGCTGTACCGGGGCAGCCTGACGCCTCAAGCGATGGCGTAGTGAACTCGACGGCTCCGAGCAACGGATACGCTGTCCCGAACGGCTTCAAGCCCGCCTCTATGCCTGTTCAGCGCTCCTCGTATCTCCCGGCCGCCGGCCCTGGCACCGAATATGATCTCATCTGTGTCGGCTTTGGGCCTGCCAGTCTCTCGGTTGCCGTAGCCCTTCACGATGCACTCGCCGCCGGCCAGCAGCTGCGCCCGGACGGGTCGGCCCCGAAGGTCCTCTTCGTGGAAAAGCAGCCGCGATTCGCCTGGCACGCGGGCATGCTGCTACCCGGTGCCAAGATGCAAATTTCCTTCATCAAAGACCTAGCCACCTTGCGCGACCCCAGGTCGCACTTCACATTCCTCAATTACCTACACCATCAAGACCGTCTCATCGACTTTACAAATCTTGGGACTTTCCTCCCCGCCCGAGTAGAATATGAGGACTACATGCGCTGGTGCTCTGCACATTTCGAGCACCTGGTTGAGTATGACCAAGAAGTCGTGTCTGTGTCACCGGCGGCGACAAAGGCAAACTCGGTCAGAATGTTCACGGTCGAGGCGCGGGGTAACACCAGTGGGCAAGTACAGACATTCAGAGGCAGAAACGTCCTCTTGGCCACCGGCGGGAGACCCAGCTTCCCCAAGAGCTTCCCACTGAAGCATCCCCGCATTCTGCACTCGTCGCAGTATGCTTATATGGTGCCGCAGATTCTGACTGACAAGACCGCTCCATACAAGGTCATTGTCGTCGGTGCTGGCCAAAGCGCAGCAGAGATCTTCCACAATATCCAGAATATATATCCAAACTCCAGCACACAGCTAGTGATGCGTCAAGAGTTCTTGAAACCCAGCGACGACTCCCCATTGTAAGCAGTTCCCCCCCGGTCATGTACGGTTGACCGTGTACTGACCAGGTTTTAAGCGTCAACTCCATCTTCAACCCCGAATACATCAATTCCCTATTTCCAAGGTCGGCGAGAGACCGCAGCGAGTTTCTTGTAGACGCTCGCGCTACCAACTACGGTGTAGTTCGTCTGGAGCTCATTGAAGAGATTTTCGGGCGAATGTATCACCAGAAACGCGAACTGGGCGCCGACGAGCGGAGTTGGCCGCACAGAATCATGGGTGGCCGCCAGATTAGTAGCATCGAGGCGAAAGCTGACCAACTGGAGGTCCGGATCCATAGTCTCTGCGATGGCCTGGTCAACTCAAGCGACGAAGAGATCTTGTCTGCGGATCTAATCATCGCGGCAACCGGCTACCAGCGGAACGCTCATATTGACCTGCTCAAGGGTACTTGGGACATGCTACCCAAAGCCATGCCGGGAACTACAATGTTCAATAAGGGTGTTACTGGTTGGAATGTCGACACAGAGCAGGGCGAGCGCAAGCTCTCTGTGGGCCGCGATTATCGTGTCCAGTACAGGCCAGGCTCGGTCTCATCCGAGGCCGGTGTATGGCTGCAAGGATGCTGTGAAGGAACACACGGAGTAAGTCAAAGCCGAGCCCACAACTTATCGCCACGTTTAAAATAAACGCTAATTCTGTGATGATAGTTGAGTGACACCCTGCTATCCATTCTGGCCACACGGTCTGGCGAGATTGTCGATTCAATCTTTGGCGTCAATTAGCTGTGACGGGATCGCGATAGCCTACCCGACTTGTGACCATCATTGTTCCTTATATCATCATAGACATCGTTTGTTTGCATTGTTGCCAAGGCTTCTCTTTCCTGTCACTGCCATTTTCTTTTTTGCTTTGTTGTCAAAAAAACCAATAGCTAGTAGTCGGTTTAGCGATACGATGAGGATGGAGAAAAATTGATCTGCGGGAATCAAAATCACGGAGATCGCACTTGGAGACTCCCACACCAGACTATGAACGCAGGTAGTCTCTAGAAGCGTTTTTTGGCTCTCTAATGAAACCCATTGCAACTGTTTATTATTCAGCTCATGCCACGCAATATAATGCACAGAATCAGATATGAGGTAGCATGATAATTCAGGCCGAGTGCACGTTGCATTGCGCGATCGATCCCAAAGATAAGAGCAGAGTTGCAGGCAAGGGAGGGTTCTTGTTTGCGTGGCAAAACTACTTCTGAAGGAAAATCCGTGGCATGAAGGCCGAGTGACAGACGCCGGACTTTATCATAAGCCAGAGCCAGGTGAGAGGCAGAGGAACTCGAGCATAAGAGTCTCTGACCTAGTTGTACCCGTTTTGATCCGCGGAGGAACGGTGGGAAAGTTTCCGAAGCATTCGGCGGTCGACGGTGCACGACACATGGCTCAAAATATCGGTAGATTCATGGCACGTAGATGGTCGTGTGCATCCAACGTTGCGGGCCGAACATCGGCGCGTCGATGAGGCCGCGTGGTGCAGAGACGTATTCTCTCGCACTAATGGCCACATCAGGCTGGTCGGCACGGTCGCCTTGTAGGGCGAACTGGGTCGTCGACGATATTCCCGGGTATCGAGGAGACAGGATCTACCAGATGCGTCAAAGAGGGTCATCTCTTAGCATGGCAGGAGATAGGGAGGAATCAGAGGACGTGGACTCGTGCGTAGACGGCGTCGTAGCTTTGTGACGCGGCGGTTATGCAGGCGAGGACGCGGCATTTGCGGGGGGATAAAAAGCAAGCGTGGCGAGGGGAGAGGAAGTGGTGACGCCCAAATCATGTGCTTATCTGCAACGGCCACTCGTCATTCCTTGATCTTGAATAAAAAAAAATTCTTGCTTAAAAAAATAATCATTAAGTTTCCTTCCTTTTTTTTTTCTTTTTTTCTTTTTTCTGGACGTATAGTGCGTCACGTCTTCTCTATTGTATGCATGTTTCAATCCGCCCGGCGTGGACCAGCCAGATGGATCGGTGCGGGGCATATCAGGGTTTGGGGAGTTACTTCGTAGTTTGTAATTTTGTATACTTTGCTCATTTCATCAGCTAGATCTGAAAGGCGCCATTGCTGATAAATCATAATGATTTACAGTAATCCAATCACGGCGATATCTTGGCTTAGAAATTCATTCTGCCCGAGGGCTTAAAGGTCTTCCGAACCCAAGTAAGGTACAAACTACGTACTGTGCGAGAGCTGCCGGCGCACTGGCCATCGGTCCCACAGCGGGTCGTTCATGGCAGGTACATGCACCGTTAAAACCTGTTACCGAACTACCTCAGCGTACTGACGAGTGAGTACTCTATACATGCAGAGAAGGATGTAGAAGTCGGCATGGAAGAGCTCAGCCTTGTAGAGTTCAATGGCCGGTTGTCTTGCAATTCAGAGACATTTTGCTGCAGGGACTCGTTTTATCCCATGACAATTTTTTTTTTTTCTTGACAGTAGCAGTCTACTAAGCAAAGATCCGATTAACAGCAACGACTGTGCATCTCGAGCACATGACTGAACTAGTCCACAGATGCTCATCTTGTCATTGTACCAAGATACCCGCTGTATACTTGGCTATATATCGCGGCTGACAAGCGACTCCCAAAGCATCGCAAGCGTCATTCTTTCATACCGTGGCCAGCCAATACGCCGTCCAGGAGGAGGTCCCCCACGGGCCAACCAATTTTTTTTCTGCCGTGCCTGGCGGCGCCCTCTGGAGCCAACCTCCAACGTGCTTCTGCTGCTTCATATTTGATGCTACAGGCGAGTCATGTACTGCGAGGTCAGGCGTGCAAAAGAACCGAGCGCTTTTTCATGGTTGAATGGCACAAGTTTGTCTCTCGCTTTTTTGTCCACCACTCGGCAGATACATTCGCATTACAATTAGCTAGTAGGTACTAGCACATACAAACCTCAGCCCAAAGTTCCTTGCTCCTCCACCCACACCCACCCCCGTCCGTCCATCGGTAAACCTCCCCTCCTCCGCAGCCTACCTGACCTGGCCTGGCCTGGCCTGGCCTGGCCTGGGCCTCTACGTACTGTACAGTAGGACCTCTCTGCTCCAGCATGTCTCGGCTCTTTGTCACGGTCGACGTCAACATCCACATCGCGGATTCGCAACAACGTGCAAATGCTACATCGCTCCCGTGGGCCTCCCCAGATTAACCCGGTCTTGCTGCATCAATTACATCTCAGGACGCGACGACTTTCTCCTCCTCATCCTTGTCGCTCACCCCAACCTTGCAGTCTTTGCCGCACACACATCTCCTCCGTCCTCCGTCCTCGGACGTCCCAGCACCGGCCACCAGCGTCAACATCGTCGCTGCTGGTCGGCTCATAATGGAAAGATATATGCCATCGATATCTTGACATCATCAAGAGATATACGACGCTTTCTCAACAAGCAACGCCACGGCGGCTTCCAGTCACTGTTTTCGGCCCCCTCCACACAGAATCGCTACTCTTCCGCCGTCATCGGCAACATCGTCTCCCTTCTCATAGCTATTGTCAACGCCGCCCACTATCTCGTCGTTGCCTATTCTCTCTAGAGAATACATCTCACCAAAGCTTTGAAAACCTCCTCTCTTCTCCTGCCTCGCTTGATACACCGGGATTGGCCAATCTGTCACCCCATGCAAATCGACGGTGAACGGCGGCCCTCTCAGAGGTTGCCCGTCAACCCTCGCCGTCACAAAGTCGCCCCTGATCAGCGCAAACGTGTTGCCAAGGCGTAAGTCATTTTCTGTACTGCAGAGTCGCGTGGATGTTCTCCTAGAAACTTGCCGTGGCCTAATCGAGTATCCCACAGATGCAACAGTTGCAATGTGCGTCGTATCAAATGCTCCGGCGAGCGGCCTTGCGCCTCATGTGCCGCGGCCAATCGTGACTGCGTATATCCGGTCCCCGTCGAAAAAGTTTCAGTCTCCAGGTCTGAGCTGGACGAACTCAAGAAAAAAGTCGACATTTACGAAAAGGCCTTGCAGGATGCCATGCCTGATCCCACGAAGAGACATGAACTACTACAACAAGCTGCTGGCAGCCCATCCTCCCTCGTGTCGCCTGCGCAAAGTCCCTTCTCAACCAAAGAATCCTTTGCGCCCAGTGTTTCCGGCCAAAGTACAGCTATAAAATTGGAGCCCCTCGATGACGAGCAGACGACTGCGAGACTTCTCCACGACGCCGACGGCACCGCGCGCTTCCACGGAGAGACGAGCGGCGCCACCTTCTTAGATCATCTCAAGGAGCTCATCGGCTCCGTCCTGCCTCTTGCACACCACCAACAGCAACCTGCTACGCACGACGGAAGTGCTTTCCTGTCCTCGTTGGGAAAATGCTACACGGACGACTCCAGGCCGCTCAATGAGGACGACGTCAATCCTCTCTGGCTACCTCCACACGGCTCCATGGCCTCCATGTTTTCCGAGGTCAGGTATGTCGTGCAGGACGGCAACGGTGAGTGGCCCAGCGGAGGTATCTACTGGTTCGGGGATCTCAGCCATCCTCCCACACCGCCAGCCATTCCCCAGAATCAGTCATCCTGGGATCTGGAGACATACCGCTCGTTGGCCTTCCCGCACGCTGCTTTCGCCGTTGCGGCTCACAGCACCGGCGCCTGGCCACCGACAAAGGAACAAGAAGACGGTCGATTCAGCGACTCCTTCTTTGCACGGGCTTCCATGTTGCTCAAAAACCCACTCGACATAGGCCGCTGTGTCATCTCTGACGTCTCGGCACTGGCCCTCATGGCCTTTCAGCTCGTTGAGGTGGCGAAGCGGGACTCGGCGTATATGCACATCGCTGCCGCCTGTCATTTGTGCATTATGCTTGGTGCGCATCGAGGCTGGGTAGACGAGAGAGGGAAACGCATATTTTGGACAGTTTATGTCTTGGACCGGTGGATCAGCTGTCTCATGGGTCGTCCTCCGGTTTTAGCTGATGAGGCGATCCGCATACCACTTCCTTCAGACGCTGCGTGAGTCTTGTCCCCTCATCTCTCGTGCTTCCACGCGGAACGTAGAAACTAACAAATTTTTTTGCAGCGGCATGCCGGCAGCTGCTGGTCTACGAGCTCACGTAGAGCTATCGCGCATCTCTGGTTATGTCGTCTGCAACACGTACCGCATAGCGCCTTGGGATGCCGCCTACAATTCCGGGAGCTCGCACAGTCCAGGAAAAGTAATGTGGATGCTGGAACAGTGGAAAAGCACACTTCCCCTTCGCCTTCAGCTCTCGCCCGACGGCTTGAGCAACGATCCAGCTTGCATCATGCTTCACATGCGCTACAATCAGCTCATCATCGTAGCAACTCGTCCGCTCTTCTTCATCGCTGTGAAGAAATCCGTCGCACAGCGGCTAATGCCCGAGAGTGCGTCCAAAGACTACACCGTCCAGCTTGCGCATCTAAAATTGTGCATCGACGCTGCACGGCACAACATGAAGCTGGCACGACATTTCAAAGCCATCAACCGCCACCCTAAGCCATTACACGCCATGCTGCATTACGCCTTCAGCTCAGCCGTATGTCTCATACTCGGGACGCTCATCTATCCAATGCAAGATGCCACGGCCGAGGAGAATGCCAGCAGAAGCGCTGATATTCAGTTTGCCATTTCGTCGGCCAATGCTGACTCGGGGCTCAAAAGTGACCCCAACGATAAATCCTGCGTCGATACACTGCGAGACTTGCAAATGCTGGTCGCGAGACTGACGACCCCCGTCCATGTCGATCCGCAAATCGGCAATGCCCATTTGCACGCTCTCGGGCTCACCAATAGTTTTCCCCAGCCGCTGCCGCCGCCTCCCATGCAGGCAGAGTCGGAGCCTGTGCTGTACAGCCAGCTTGTCAACTGGATGGACGACGACTGGTTCTTGTACGGGACGCACATGGATTAACATATGTAGACCCCAATACTTCCCTACATTGCCTCAAACTTGACCCGGCAAATTTTTCTTTCTCATTTTATTTTGCATATATCCGCTCATCTGCACCTATAAATGGTGCTTGCATGTAGCACATTATTTTATTTTATTTTTTCGTCTTTTCCTGCATTCTCCTTCTTCCGTTAAAAGAGTATTTCATATGATGTTCTTTTTTTCTTTGTTAGGTAAATATTGTGGCAATCGAGGAGTTTCTGGAGGAGGGACGGTCATTTGATTGCGGAATGAATGCCATTGCTTTGCATCTCTTTGTTTATAAATACTCGGGCTATATAGACCTTTTTGGCTCTGCATTTACAAATTTTTTTCCCCATGAGCCTAGTAAGAAAGATGAGCAGAGTGGGCAGTAACAGTTGCATCTAATATTGATGCGAGCGGGTGCGATTTCGATACACGTTCATAAACGCCAACCACACAAGAGAGTATAGATAACAATAAATCGCTTCTTTCCCCGCACATATAAACCCCATGACAAAATCTGTAAAAGAAAACTTATTTCAAGGCCGTCTCTTACTCCTTGGCGTTCGCCAGCTGGCTCTGCAACCCCTTCTTATCCACGCGCATCGCCCTATCCAGCTCCCTCTCGCCGTCGCGCAGCCTCGCCTTGCTGGCCGCCACATCGCGCTCCCGCCTGTGTCGCTGCTCATCCACCGCGCGGTTATGCTCCCGCAGCGCCCTCTCGCGCCTCGCCCTCGCCTCCTTGTCCTTCTCGTCGTCCGCTATGGCGTCGCCCTCTGCAGCCGCCTCATCCTCCGGCGGCGGCAGGCTCTGCACGAACGCCTCGACCAGCGGGTCGCGCACGGCCGGCGCCAGCGAGACGTACCGCACGTCGGCGAGCACGGCGCTCGGCAGCCCGCCCGCGAAGGACGAGCTGTTGAGGAGGGCTTGCGGCTGAGCCCTGAGCAGCGCCGTGAGGTCCGCCTTGAGCGCCGACGGCGACAGCTTGAGGCGGCCGATGTGCTCCCGGTAGAGCTTCTCTTTGTCCCTGTCCGGCAGCTTCATGTCGCGCATGGCGTCCTCCTTCTTGTACTTGCGCTTGAACTCGGGCCAGTACAGCTTGGGCGTGGCCTTGTCCTGGAGGAGGGCGAGGTAGGCGACGCGCGGGTCCTGCTTTTCCTGCCGGGCGCGCTGCGTCCTGAGGTGGGCGATGCGCTCGCGCGACCACTTGCCGTGGCACTCCTTGCGGGCCTTTGTGGTGCTGAGCGCGGTGTAGCGCGGGTCTTCTATGATTTTGCCGTCCTCGAGGATTTTCTCCCATGAACTGTAGGGATTAATGTTCAAGTCGTTGAGGAGGTCTGTAAAAAGCAGCTCTGCGTCTTCTTGCGAGAATTCTAGACCCTCGGCGCCTTCCGGCCAGTCTTGCATGTTCCCGTCATCGTATTCTCCGGGCTCCAGGCCATACTCCTCACCCATCATCTGCAGCTGCATAGCAATGTCGTTTTCTGTAAATTCGACTGGACCACTGTCTAACTCGGCCTCTTCTTCCGCCTCCTGCAGCTCTTCCTCATGTTCACTATCGCCATCGCCATCGGTCCGTAATCGCTTACTCGGGTGCTGCGCGCCTACGCTCTCGGCATGATCTCCGTCTTCGTCATCTGTGACTTCGACTTCAACCTCTTCGTATTCGGAACTGTCGCCGTCTTCGTGGCCACTTTCTATCGCGGGCTTGTCTTTCGCAACGGCAGGGCTTTCTTCTTTTGAGGCCTTTTCTCGTATCCGCTCCTTATCCATCTCTAATATAGCCGGCATGAGCTTTTCCGGTATGCGCCAGTAGCTGGCATTTTTGGCAGAGTTGTAGACGAAGCGCCGGGAGTACTTGGTGTAGACCAGAAGCCACGACTCGTGTCCGGGGATGGGGACCTTGCGCCGAGGCCTATCTATCGGTTGGGGCCGAGGTCGCGGCGGTCCCCTTCCTTGGCCCTGTCGTTGATGCTGTTGTTGCTGCGGCTGCGACGCGCGGCTGAACTGAGCCAGATAGGCGTTGGCGACATTCGGGTCAGCAAGTGACGGCAGTCCGCTATACGGGGCGAACTGCTGCTGCTGCGCAGTTTCTTGTATTACGGCAGCGCCCGGTCGTTTGTACGTCGATTCTTTGGTTTCGGTGTTGTAGTAGTATGCATGGCCCGTAGGTGCTGTGTGTTCGGTCCATCCGGGTGGCAGAGGCGCATTGCTGGCTGCGGCGGCCGCCGATGGCACGTACGTCGATTTTAGCATCTCTCGGGAGCTGGCCCCTGTCTCATGGCATTCGCGCGCTGTTCTTATTTGTACGAATTTGTGGCGGTTTCGTAACTGTGCCGGGATGATGTCGGCGCAGGTGCAGGATGGTGGTTCCGGAAAATGCAAGACAAACAAGCCCGGCAAGATTTTGGCGGTGATGATATGACGGCTGGTGGGACCGCTGGACTCTCGTACCTCAGGTCCGGCATGCTCTTTGCATAACACGTCCAGAATACCAACGACGGAGCAGAAAAACTTTTGTTTCGATTCGCATACACTTCTTCTAGAATTATTCGGGCTTCAGTGGCTACGGAGCTGACAACGCGGGTGCGGTGGTGCTTTATGCTACTCAGCCTCATCCTGCATCCCTAACCGGCAACGCCCTTTACGGTTCAGATTTTTGGGGTCTGCGACAGGCCAGCCCGCATAGACGGACAACAACTCAGAGGAAGTCGGCTTTAAGACGAGAGATGCCTTCTCGAGGTCCCAACAGCCCTGCCAGGCCCCCGACGACGCCTCTAGCGAGGCTATGGATGGTAAGCGACTGAATATCAACCTCCTGATGTCCTCATTATGCGTTCGCCGCAGATGCTGACCTTGCATGATTCAAGACATCACATGCTCCCGAGTACGCAGGATTCCTACTTCTCCTCGTCGGTTGGATTTGTGTAGGTTACTTCTCTGCCGAGACCTACTCACCCGCTGCCCCATGAGCACGCGACACCCTACTCACCCTCTTGGCCCTCCTCAGCTCGTCTTATTCGTCACGCCGTTCCACCGCATGTTCAGCGTCGACGACCTGAACATTTCCTTTCCTCACGCTGAGCACGAGCGTGTGCCTGTTGGTACGTGGCGCAACACCCCCAAGCTCCTCTCCTACTCCCTATTCGCCGGTCTCCTGCTTACCGTCCTCCTTAGTGATGAACTTTGTCTACGCCTTCTTCATACCGCTGGGTGTCCTCATATTATACAACTTGATCGCGCGCTCTCCCGCTGGCACGCACGAGGTCACCTACCTCTCTTTCCTCATCTCCGTTGCCCTGACGCTCTTCCTGACCGACGTTGTCAAGAACGCCGTCGGCCGGCCCCGGCCCGACCTGCTCGACCGGTGCCAGCCCAGGAAGGGCACCAGGCCGCACACGCTCGTCACCATCGACGTGTGCACCGCGCCCGACGGCCACAGGCTCCAGGACGGCTGGCGGTCCTTCCCCTCGGGCCACTCGTCCTTCTCCTTTGCCGGGCTCGGCTTCGTCAGCCTGTACTTTGCCGGCCAGTTCCAGATCTTCAGGACCGCCGCCGGGGGCCGTGACCTCAGTCGCGCCCTGTTCTGCCTGACTCCGCTCGTGGGCGCGGCGCTGATTGCCATCTCGCGATGCGAAGACTATCGCCACGACGTCTACGACATCTGCGTCGGCTCGCTCCTGGGCTTCTCCGTAGCATACTGGAGCTATCGCAGGCACTGGCCGTCACTGACCAGCCCGCTGTGCGCACAACCCTATCCGCGACCCGGCGCCGATGGGCAGGTCTGGCAACGCATTCGGGATGAGGAAGCCGACTCTGGCACAAATAATTATGATATGGGCACATTGAGGAACAGCAGCAGAAATTGATTTGCTCTTTCGTTTGGCATGCTGAAAGCCTGCGCGTCATATTTATTATACATAGTTCAACGAAGAAAGCTGTATGGTTCATGTCGCTTCACCCAGGTCCGCGCGCGCAGATCCGCTCTATTTGACTTCCGTCTCTCCCGTCTTGGCCAAGTCGTGCTCCTTTAGTAGCGCTGTGATCTCGTCCGCGCTCCATAATCTGTGGTACACCTTTCCGTCCTCCGTCTTGCCAACCGTGGCAAACTCGACTGCTCGCCCTGTTAGCACTGATCGGGTCGATGCTTTGGTCAAGTTTTGTCATGGCTTACTCTTCTCACTGCTCAACTTTGTCGAGTCCATCGTCTTGCTCAGCACCTTGACAGCCATGGCACAGGCCTCCTGCAGTGTGCAGTCCTCCTTATAATCCTGCTTGAGCAGGCTCTGTGCGCTGGCGTTATTGGCGCCGGCGCTCGTGGCTTTCCATCCACCGTAGTTCCCGGAAGGGTTGCTGAGGTAGAGCTGGAACTCCCTACGTGGGTCCCACCCGGCGTAGATGAAGGAGACGCCAAAGGGTCGAAGGCCACCATGTTGCGTGTAGCCTTGCTTGAGATCGCAAAGTCGGCGTACGAGCTGCTCGCAGGGGATATCTTCGTTGTAGGTGAGGAGATAGCGCTGGGCGGCTTGACGGGCGTAGTTGATGAGAATGTTGGCATCGGCAGTCATGCCGGCGACGGCACAGATCATGTTGCTAAACTCGGTCATACATCAGTCATCCGAACATGAACATACAGAGTTCTTGGCCAAAGGTGTCTGTCGTACTCATTCAAAACGTAGAGCTTCTCCGCCGATGTGTCTTGCTCTAACAACTTGGAGGTGACTTTGCGCTCGGCGGCGAGGACAATGCCATCCTTGGCCAAGATGCCAATCGCCGTGCCGGCGTGCGAAATGGCCTCCAAAGCATATTCAACCTGATAAAGTCGGCCTTCGGGGGAGAAGATGGTCGTCTGTGTGCAAAGATTAGACCTGCCGAGCTGTCTCCTACTTGTTACACGTCGAGGGAGGCACCAACTCTTGAATCGTAGCGACGAGACATGTTTCTAGTATCGCCAAGGCAGGGTCGCGCACTATGCAACGATGAAGGCTTATGTCGGAGCTGAAGCTATACAGTCTGAAGCGGTACGGCTGTCGATGGCGACGTGTAGACGATGCGGGGAACCAGATCGAAAAGGCCTTGAAGCTCGAATGGCACAACTGCTACATGGCAAGCTCCAGGCACGGCCGCCGCGTAGCTCAACGTGAGGGACCTCTGGCTGAGACCTCACTAGAGGTGAAAGCCGGTGATTTGCCGAAGTTAGTCAGCTAGCCTAGAGCCTTGTGGCCAGTGCCTCGCTGTAGGCGGGACAAGGAAATCAACCACAGTCAGCGCTCATACAGACGAGGATGAATAATTATAGGCATGATGTTATCAACCAGCAATATATACAGCTCGATTATCCCACTACACAAGCTTGAGCTACGGCGGACCTTTCTGTTCAGCGCATCTAGACCTAACCCATATTACTTCGTGTGTGTCTCTACGATCTACGACAGTTTTGATGGGTCAGCGCGTGATGTGGTCAGTTTCCGGCCTAGCATTCGAGGCATCTTCGAAGTTTCTGGATCATCAAGCCACCACCTGCCGTGTACGCGTTATTACTCGAACTTACAGGCTAACCACCAGCCACCCACACCTAACAATTCTAGGTACTCGCACGCAACGCGCCGAGTATCAAAGGTACCACCTAGCGATATTTCGTTAGGCCTGCCTGTTAGCCACCTGCAGGCTGGCCTGCGAGACGAGAAGCGTCCCCTCCAGCAAGATTTGCCCCCCATTCATCTAAAACCACACCGCAGAAACTGCCCACTGCATCCGAATCTTTCCACCTCTCAACATCCTCATCAACCCCAACTACCCACGTAGCTAGCAGTCTGAATCATCAAAGCCACGTCTTTGAATGTTTCAGTCAAAGGCTGAACCACTCATCTTGACTTGCAAACCCCCCCAATTGCACCGGGTTATTACGTTTTGTGGACGGGCGCAGAGTCATCGTGTTTAGTTGTCTAGTCCTCTTCTCCGTAAATCGCCACAAAGCTGCCTTTGCGCGGCAGCGTGTTGGCACATATCTAGGCAAAAGTAGAAAATCCTTTTCGTCGCCAAGCAGCATTCAGACGACTGCGCAAAGCATCGGATTGTGCAAGCTGCCATGTCTGGTAAGCCCTAGCAAAGTCAACATCCAAACCTCTCCGGCCACAGGCGGCGCGCTTCGTCTGGACGCGTCGCTGAAATATTTCGGCGCGACGAGCTGCCTCAGCTCAGCTTCGGCGATGGGCCATTGGCGAATTCTGCTAACCAATACATGACAGGCGAAACCGAGCCAAGACGATCCGTCCGCGCGACCAAGGGCCAGCACACAAAGTCTTTCGACGAGCTCGAGCAGGCCCTCGCCCCGAAACGACGCCAGACAAAGAAAACAAGAAAATTGCTAGAAGAGCAGGAGCAGTCACAAGAGCCGGAAGAGGTCATCAGATGCCCCTGCGGCGCCACTGAGCAGGACGAGGATTCCGGCGAGGCGTGGATCTCGTGCGAAACATGCTTCGTGTGGCAGCACAACGTCTGCGTCGGTGTCAGTTCGTACGAAGACGAGATCCCCGAGCACTACTGGTGCGAGGTCTGCAGGCCACAAGATCACAAGGAGCTGCTCGATGGGATCGCCAAAGGTGAGGAGCCGTGGGTGGCGCGGCGCAAAGCTCATGCAGAGGAGGCGGCAAGCAAGAAACGGCGGGGCGGACGAAAGCCCAAGGCGAAGCGTGGGAGTGGGAGCGACCCCAAAGAAGAGCTTGAGAAGGAGAGTCGTAGCAAAACAAAGGCCTCACCAACGCCTGACGCCCCAAGCAAGGATCGACGCGAATCCGCTGGCCGACCCGGCAAGCGCAAGCTACGAGAAGACTCTCATGATCATGATTCCAAGGTATGTAAATCTCAGCTTGTCACTCACCAGGCGTTCTAATGTACTTACAGGTCACCAAGCTACGACGCGTCTCTGCAACCGAGTCAGCTGGTTACGTTCCACCGGCAGATCTGGCAGCCGCGATCACAGAGTTGCCAGCAACTCGGGTCGGGCCAGCCAAAGCCCTCAAGAAGTCTGTTCTACACGTCTTGTCAACAATGGAAAAGATTGCAAGTGTTGCGGTGCCCGATGGCGGCTCCCTGGACAGCACGGCAGAGGCATATGCGCTCCAAATCGAGCGTGCAGTCTTTGACACCCACCCAGCCAGCAAGGGTCAGAAAGAGTATAATCAGCAGATAAAGTCGCTGACGTTTAATCTCAAGAACAACCCGGAATTGGTGAATAGGCTAGTCCAGAAAGTACACTCTCCTTCAGGACTGGCGGTGATGACTTCCGAGCAGCTGGCGTCGGCGGAGATGCAGAAGCAGACGGCCGAGATGAAGGCCAAGGCGGAAAAACAGTCGATTCTGTACACCAGTGAGACTGGACCGCGCGTACGCAGGACACACAAAGGAGAGGAAGTTGTAGAGGACGACAGCCTGGCTAACACGAATGACTTGCCAATACCTCGCTCCGGCGGCGGCTCAAGACGGGGCACGGTGGCGGACGCAGCACCATCGATCAAACGGGAGTCAGTTGGTACGGAGGCAGGCATGGCTGCGTCGCCTAATCCAAACGATGATCAGCGGTCACCAAGTCAGCTCAACTTTGACATTTCCAAAGTATTTTCCCAAGTCAAGTCGCCGACAGTAGGACAACGTCGGCGGCCGTCAGCGCCCGCCGTCAACACGTCCGGCCCGGGCTTCGATCCCGAGGTCGACCGGCTGCTGGAGGACGACAACGAGTCGCCGCCTTATTCGCCGACGGAGGACTCGACAGATCCGGACATTGTCTGGAGAGGGTCTCTTGCTATGAGCTCCATTGCGGATTTCCAGGCTACGGGGAAGCATATTGGCGGCGCCAACTTTGCCAATCTGGGGCACTGGTCCAAGCTAATTCCCAAATGCATGACTGTTGCCGGTCGCATCACTGAGCAGAGCGCGATTGAGTATTTGTGCAGCCTTCGCTACAGCAACCTGACGGACATTGTGGTTGTCAGCCTGACACCTTCTTGGCCGGAATCTCAGCCCGAGTTCAATGCCCTCGTCGACTACTTCAGCAGCAAGAAACGATATGGGGTTGTGGGTAACAAGGCGGCGGGCAACGTGCGAGATACATACCTTGTCCCGGTCCCGGCTGGGGAGAACAATCACCCAGAGTTTATGCTGAACCTGGTGGACAATTTCATCCCCAAGACGAGAACGGAGCCAATGCTCCTCGCAGTCTTTGTATATCGCAACGACCCAACCGAGACTGTGCTGGCAAAGACTGAGCCTTCTATGGCCTCTTCCGCGAGTGTTGCGCCCAAGGTAGACACGTCCGGCCAGCGAAACAATTCTGTGTCGGGCGGCGGGCCGGGATTCTCTCCGGCCACGCCCCTTGCCCACTCCGCAGGCATCCCCGCCAACGGAGATGGCAGCAGCGGCACGGGCAAGGAGCAAGTTGCGGCGGCCAGCACGCCCATCACGACGCCACACCTCGCTCTCGGCCGCCCGCCGCCTCCAGCACCAACACCGCCCAATCCCTCGACCCTAACGAGCCCGCCACCACCGGTAGGCCAGATGACGGAGGCGCAGAAGATGCAGGCGCAGCAGGTGGGCCAGCAGATGGCGCAGGAGATTTTGGGCCCGTTTGTCAAGGTCCCCACGGTGCAGTTCCTGCTGCCCCAGGCATACCAGATGTCGCGCCGCGAGTGGGATATCATCAAGTCCATCTACGAGCAGGAGCCCAAGGCGCGCGACGATTTGCAGTTTCTGAGCGTATTACTGGAGAAGCACAGCGGGCCCGCGTCTCAAGAGACGTAGGTATGAAGGTGAACAGGGAGGAGGTATTAGGAGAGTCTGCTTTAAAAAAAAATTAGGGTCTACGTGTTGGAGATGCTTGGTGTGTGTTTGTTATTGTTCATCTTGGCCAAAGTTAAATACCGTCGTCTGAAACAACGAATTTTATATCTTCATTTCTTCGGTTTCTTACGGCAGGCAGGGCCGATCTTTTATACACCTGTACAGAGCTTTTCAAAGTGTGCTCGAATCACCCGGTGAATATCAGTAGAGGAGGAGTTTCGGTGATGGGGTTAGATATTATGTTTGCTCTAGGAATCCAATGTATGCCCGAAGAAGAGAAAATAAATGATCGCGTATCAACCTCGCCGTATATATGACTGTAGCCAAGGGAACCCCCTCGCACCGGATTAGCCACATGGATAACTCCCAACCATAACAATTCATCATGACGGGACATGAGCCCATATGAACCATATTCACGTCCCAAGTCCGAGCTTCTCCGTGCCACGCCGCTACATATTTTCCTTGTTAGCCGTGAGGACAGACCTGACTCGCCTCCCTCCCCACGTCGATGCTAGTTCAGCCCGTCTGACTGTATAACCGGGGCCGGCAGGCAGTCCACTATACAAAGGGAAATAAAAAAATAAAAAGCATCTGATAACTAAGCGGACGTTGTTTATCTGATCCTAGACGACACCCACACGCACACCCACACTCAGCCTCTCCCACTTACACGCGGGCGACTATATTTCGCTCGCTGCTCCCAGCTAATCTCCGAGCCCTCGTTTCCCAGAACTTCAGCCTTATTAGGCTCGCCCTTCGCCTTCTTCTTCCTCAAAAACTCCCTCTTTCCCTTCCCCCCCCCCATCTCCCACCATCATGGCCACCACATCAGAGCAAGACGCCGCCATCCAGGTCGCCGTCCTGCGCGGCGCCGACCCCCCCGAGGGGACGATGGCACCCAAGCCAGACTCGGACCCGTACCTCGTCGCCTTCGCCGCGCCCCTCGACGCCGGCAACCCGCTCGACTGGCGGCCCGGCAGGAAGTGGATGGTCACCGACGTGCTCTCGGCCACGGGCTTCAACCGCATCATGGTCTCGACCATCATGGCGCCCGCGCTGCCCGCCATCGCGCGCGAGCTCGCCATGACCCCGACCGAGGCCGCCATGTCCATGTCCGTCTACCTGCTCGCCACCGCCTTCGGGCCCCTCGTCATCGGCCCCCTGTCCGAGGTCTACGGCCGCCGCGCTGTCATGCACGCTTCCAACGTCTGGTTCCTCGTCTGGAACGTCGTCTGCGGCTTCGCCGGCACCAAGGAGACCCTCATCGCCTCCCGGTTTCTCGCCGGCTTCGGCGCCAGGGCCATTTACTCCCTCGGCGCCGGCGTCCTCGGCGACATCTGGCGTCCCGAGCAGAGGGGCCGCTCCCTCGGCATATATCTCCTGATCCCCCTCCTCGGCGCTGCTGTTGGTGAGTCTGGAGCAATCCAAACCCCAACACCCCCTGCCCCTCGCGGGAAAGTCCCTTCCCCTTCGTACTGACACCTACACCACCAACACCCCAGGCCCCATCATCGGCGGCTTCATCGCCATGCGCTCCAGCTGGCGCTGGATGTTCTGGTCCACCTCCATATTCCAGGGCGCCATGGTCGTCACCTCCTTCCTTTGCTTCCCCGAGACCTACGCGCCGCTCATCCTCCGCCGCCGCGCCCGCCACCTCCGCAGGACCACCGGCAACCCGCGCTACTACACCCTCGCCGAGCGCCTCGACGGCTCCCGCTCCGGCCTGGCCCTTGTCGCGCGCGCCGTCAGCCGGCCCGTCCGCCTCCTCGCCTTCCATCCCATCATCCAGGTCGTCTCCCTCAAGCAGGCCTTTGACTACGGTATCCTCTACATCGTCCTCTCCACCTTCTCCGAGCTCTGGATGACCCAGTACGGACAGCCCGTCGAGATCAGTGGCCTGCACTACATCGCCTGCTCCGCCGCCGAGATTGCTGGCTCTCAGCTCGGCGGCTACGTCATGGACTTTGTATACAGGCGCCGCAGCGGTCGCGGCGGCGCGCACCTGCCCGAGTCACGTCTGCCGCAGATGATTCCTGGGCTCGTCATTGGCGCCGGCGGTATGCTCATGTACGGCTGGTTCGCGCAGTACAAGCTCCACTGGACCGTGGTTGATGTCGGCGTCTTCATCATGCTATTTGGCCTGCAGATGGGCGGCATTCCGAGTAAGTGTAGTACCTATCCTATCTCTTGCTTGCCACGTCTTTATCACCTATTCGGTATATGGTATTTGCACTATAATTACATAAACTGATCTCTCCCTTTCAGTCAATGCATACCTCATTGATGTTTATGGCGACCATGTGAGCAGCGCCATGGGCGCCACACAATTCCTAAGAAGCCTCACGGCCTTTCTCTTCCCGCTGTTCGCTCCGTCCATGTATCGCGCCCTCGGGTATGGATGGGCCAACACGATGCTGTCTCTCACTAGCGTAGTCATCAGTGTTCCCGTGGCCGCCATGCTGTGGAAGTTTGGCGCTCGTCTGCGAGATCGTGCAGGTTCCTCGTACTGATGGATACAAATCGTCTTGATTCCTGAGCGGACCCAGATGCGCAGTGGCATGTAGCTAAAATTGTTTCGAGTAGATAGAAAGTGTAATAGACTTTGTGGTATCTCGTCAACACAAAGGGCCCAGGCCTGTGGTGCAGGCTTCTAGAGCTTTCGGACGAGTAGTCGCTCAATTTTCAGTCGACGTCGATATCGCACGTATTCTGTGCGAAGCCGCAAGCTGCACATGTGGCGTGCGTGTCTCCGCTTGGCCTTTCCTTGTAGTTCGATGATGGCAGCCCTTTTGCACACACTCTCTGCCAGTCGTCAATCAGCAAGCATCTGCTTCACGCGTGCTTTTTCTTCCTCATGACTCCGCAAAAAGCCTCATCTCAGGAAAACAATTCCTCCGCAGCCACCCATGCCGCCTTCTCCTCCTCCATCTTATCCCTCGCAGGATCCGCCCCCTCGACAGCGTCATCCGCCTCCTTCTTCACGCCGTCCTGCACGACGACGCTCATGCTCCCCAAGCCCTCGAGCACGCGCCTCGCCCTGTCGACCTGGGTGCGTATCGACAGCGTCTCGGTGCGCGTGCGGTCCAGGTGGTCCTGCATCATCTCGATGGCCGACTCGCGCGCCTGGTGCGGGCGGTACTCGTTGAGCACGTGGTGCACGTTGATGAAGAGCGTCCGCAGGTCCTGCACCTTGGCCTCGGCGTGCGACGGGCTGCGCGACAGCGCCCCCGACAGCTCGAGGAAGTTGAGCAGCAGCGACTTGGACAGCCGCTTGAGCTCGAGCGCCCGGTCGTAGTGCCGCGCCGAGCGCGCCGTCGACTGGCTCGAGGCAGGCAGGTTCACTATGCCCTGGTCTTCAAGCGTGGGGAGCTTATCGTCAATCTACAGCAGCAGCGGACGCATAAATTAGCTGTCTGAACGTGGATCATATATCGTGCCGCTCTGGAGTGGCATACAAGGTACTGGTCGCCGAAAACGCGCCATCGTCCGTCGGCGGGCTCTGCGGGAGGTTGTAGATGTATCAAATCCCTCGGCAGGTCTTTAATTCGTTCATGAACGCGAAACGTCGCATTTTCCGCCTCCGCGTCGTCCTCTATCCCATCCTGCCCTCTTTGTTGCCGTCGTTGTTCATATCGGGCAATCTTGTCGGGAGTGAAGTCTTTCCAAAACGGCGGCGGATTCGGGAACGTCGAAGACAGGGACACGGGCTCTTGTTCCTCCATCACTCCAAGCTATCCAAGCGAAACAAAACACAAAAACACCAGCTCCGCTTTCGCGTCGTCGCGCACTTGAAAAATATCGTTCGCGTTGGTGCTGACAGCAAGCTGCAGTAGTTCACCACCAGCCCGAACTGGAGATGGCCTCACGCCGGCTAATTCCCGGCGGTGAAGAGCCACCCCGGCAAGAAAAGACCCAACCTCTCATCTTTCCCAGCACAAGGTTGACCGCTGGTTAAAAAATTTTCACTGTAAATTTAATAATACTTCTAGACTTAAATATCATGTCTCTTACATTTTTCCTTTTTTTGAATTTTATCAACCTTCGTAACACCCACAACACACAAACACCAATGTTCCGTCTTCTCGGCTGCTCAACCCCATGCCTTAGCGGCAGCCCAGACGACAACACCGCTCCTCGACTCTGCACCCGCCGGCGCCGCCAGCACCTCCCGCCCTCCTCCGCAGCCACATCCCGCTTCAGAATGGCCGACGTGCGAGCGCTGCTGCGCCAGCAACGGCTCTCCCGCCGCGTGGACCACCCGCACGCCGCCTACTCGGACGCCGGCCGCCTGCTCTGCACCCTGTGCCGCGAGCAGGTGCGGTCCGAGGGCCAGTGGGCGTCGCACGTTGCGAGCACGACGCACCGGCAGCGACAGTCCGCCGCCGCCGCACAGCATGAGGCCGAGCAAACGCCGGCAGTTGAGGAGGAGGATGAGCAACAAACCGAGCAGCAGCCGAAAGAACTGCCGACGACGACGGCGGCCGGGGCCACCACCGCGCAGGGGGGGCCCAGCGCCGCTGAGGAAGCAGCAGAAGCAGAGACCGCCCCGGCGCCGCCGATGCAATCCCACAAGAGAAAACTCGCAGACGACAACGACGCCGACGAGCGAGACCGTGACGCCATGGATCTGGACGAGGCGGCGATGCGCCGCAAGCGCAGCAGAGCAGACGTCGACGCCGACGCCAGCAACACCCACCACAGCAAGGACGCCGCGGCCGCCACAAAGCCCACCCAGCCGTCCACCTCCAACTCCTCCTCGGGCAGCGCGTCCCGCCGCACACCGCCGACCCTCTCGCGACGCATGTCCTCCACCCCGTCCCGCGGCGTCGAGCTTCAGATCCCCTCGCGGCCCGCCACGCCGGGCTACTCCTCGTCCTCCACGCCCGGCGGCGGCGGCGGTAGCGCCAGCACCACGCTCCCTCCACCTCCTGCCCACGCCGCGGCGGCCGCGAAGCCCCAGGCTACCACCGTGGACGAGTCGGAATGGGCCGCCTTCGAGGCCGACATGGCCGCCGCGTCGGCCACCCCGTACGCCGAGGACGCGGTCATCTCTGCGCCCGCCATGACCGCCGAGGAGTCCGCTGCCGCCGCCGCCGCCGCGGCGGCGGAGGGGCAGGGCCAGGACGCGCGCAAGAGCAGGGCGGACCTAGACATCGAGGGCGAGAAGGAGGACGCCACGCGCGCGCTGGAGGACGAGTTCGACGAGATGCAGGAGCTCGAGGCCCGCGTGGCGCGGCTCAAGGAGAAGCGTGAGGCGCTGCGGAAGAGGCGCGCCAAGAGCGGTGTCGATGGAGAGGAGGGAGCGGCGGCGGCGGCGGCGCAGGACCAGCCGTCGGCTGACACGAACGGCGTGGTGACTGCGGGTGGAGCTGCTGGGAACGGTGCCGTCGAGGAGGAAGCTGAAGAGGACGAGGATGATGACGATGACGAGGATGAGGATGAGGATGACTGGAATGCGTTTAGGTTTCGCAGATGAGAGTGGCTGTTCTTTGAGTATTCTTCATATTTGCATATCTTGGTGTTTGTTTTATTTCGAAGGGTCTTGCAATTCTTCTCAGGCTCTTATTTGCTCCATGGCTGCAAAATTATAGAGTTTATCTTTCACGTTTTGAAATCAGAGGCAGATATCAGCCGCGGCCATGGTATATTTATAAAATTGTGTGCCACCATCCAGTCTACACAATCAATGCAAGGTGTGAGATTCTTATCATGTCATTTATAATACTACAAATCAGTCATCACATGCATACTCGAGCGTGCAAAGGCACAGCAGGAAAAGCTACACTGTAGTAGCAGAAAAGAGTCGAGCACAACAATCATAGCCAACAGGGGTGAGCAAAAGGAGGTCTAGCGCATGGCCAGCCGGTTCTCCCCCCGACTAACCTGCTCCCAGAAGCGAGTCAGTCGCCATACGCGGCCGACGCCTCGCACCTCATCCCGGCGACGGGCGCATTCCTCTCGCTCCCGCACTTCTCCACGCCACTTGGCCGCGATCCAGCGCCTCAGGCCATCCTTGACCCTCTCCTTCTCGATCGCCTTGCGCTTAGCGACCAGTCCAGGAACGACGTGCACGTTGGCCATGCCGGGGACGCACTCGGGAGGCAGGACGGAGCGCTGGACCAGGGCCTCTGGGGTGGGACGGGCGGCGAGGCGGCGCGACAGGCGGATTGAGACCAGGGAGCGGGTAAGGCGACGCGAAACGACCGTCGTGTGCGTCAGGAATATGGAGCGGGTGATGAGGTCTTGAAGGGAGAGCCGGTTGTGCATGGCCAGCAGGGTAGGAAGAGTCAGACGTATGCGTCTGAGGCGAAGTTGATGGAGCACAGGAGCAACACAGAGGGAGCGCAGGTAGTGGCATACCTACGGAGCCCAGAAAGTTAGCAGCAGGGTAGCTTCGCGTGCTGGCGGGAGAAGAGGGAAGAGGGTGGCCGGGGGGTAGCAAAGAAGAGGCAGGAGGCCGAGATGGACGAGGCGGGCGTTGGGCTCTGATGATTTGGGCATCGCTGAGGCGACAATGTAGTTCTGCGACTTACACGTGAAACAGGCAGCAGGTCGCAGACGTCGAGATAGCCCAGGATGTGAAGCAATATCTCGGCCGGCAGCGTCTGCAGTGAAGGGTCGCGGGGTGAGGGGCCGGGGGTGTAAGCCACGCCCTGGGAGGCCGACGCACGACCATCCGGCGGCGCAAGGTGTTTTGCCGAGGGTACCAGTGTCAACGGTTGGGCATCAGTCGTGCAGCAGTGCACGACTCGTGACATCTGCCCTCGAGTCTCTCCGTCCACCACGGCATCATAGCAGGGCGCAGGCTTGAGTGCTGGCAATGGTCGGCCCGCCGTCGCGACCGCGTCCCCACGAGCGGCAGGGCTGTGATTCGGCACGGTGGGCTGGAGATGGCCCCGGCCAGAGCCATCGAGGCCAGAGGAGGGTGACGGTGGATGTGGCGGCGCTGATGACGCACGGTCAATGTTCATGGTCTGCAGGGTGTCAACTAGTCGCTGTACAGACTTGAGGCGGCCGTTTGAAGAGACGGGGGGGGAGGCCTAGGTTATGTTGGAGAGACCTGGTACGGCGGCCGGGTGGAAACTCGGAGCGTTTTTGGAGCATGCAGATACTGTGTGATTGGGTGATATTCGTGTTCTTTGACGCTGTTATTCTTTAATCTGGCTCTCTACTGGAGAGATGGAATTATCTGCCTCAAGGATTGGAGGTTGACGCGAACGGTCGGGAATCATGGGTCGCTCTCGGGGCTTTTTTGGACACTGTCCGACCCGCCGAGGGCCAGACTCGACAGAGGCAGCGCCGTGCCGTAGCTGAGAGATGGGAGAGCAGGGAGGGGTGTCGATGCAGGAAATGATCTCTGGACGGAGGAATTGTCAGAATTGGCACGCAGCTTTCTCGAAAATAATTGATGCACATGAATCAAGGAGAAGATGCCTGATGGGTGGCAGCCAAAGCGAGAGAACGCGACCACAGTAAGACGCACGGTGACGCGGACTGTACGAGGCATCTTTAGGGGAAAGGCGGGTGGGGCTTTGCTGGCGTCATCACTCACCACCACAGCAAGACTACAGATAACCTACGCACTGTACATGCTTGTCGTGATGAAACGAGAAATGTCTCACCAGTCGCGCTGCTGCTCAGGAAAGAAAAAGATACTGATAATCACCTTTCTAGGCAGCTGCCGATAGATCGATGTAGGAACTCGAGTATACAATGACAAATCCAACAGACACATACGGCACAAGGTCAACGCGGGGCGAGGCACATTTCATCACTGCGGAAAGTACCTGCGATCATGCGTAGTCAATGAGTCAAGCCGAGTTCTTGTCTTGATAGCTAGCAGACAGACACCACCAGCTACCACCTGGGCGGAGTGCCTTTACCCCGTTGGCAACAATTAGATGCAAAGTACATCGAGAGGCTCGCCTACACGCCCCTGCACACATTCACAGCCACTGCAGTATCTGACAATGGTCACAAGACGGGAAGATGTGACATGCCCGCGTCCTGTTTTCAGGCTACGTAGCTTCGCTACATCCAGCGCCAAGTCTATATCGACATGTGTATGTATGCATGTATGTATGCATGTATATACATGCTAGATTCCGACCCGGTCGCGCCATCGTGTAGACACTCACCCATCTATAGCTACCCGACTACCCTATAGACATATATCGAAATGACGTCACTGTCATATAACAAGCTACAGAGATGCCGCGACATATGTGTTGGAAAATACATAAACCTACTAGACAATAAAAAGAAGATAGGGAAAAAAATAAATAAGAACCCTCGGGAAAAAAAGGCTCGAGATGGTGTGTAGTAATGCATGCAAACCCCCCCCCCCGCGCAGTTGTCGTGGCTTCAAGTCGGATGCCTTTTTCTGTTCTCGACCTCCTCGCAGGCACACGGCACGTCGACGGCGTCAAGTATAGACCGTTCTTGCCGCATCGTGGTTGCGTCAGAAGTACTCTGCAGCTCAGCTCCTCCCCCCCTCCGGGAGCAGTACGAGATAGACGAACGACACACCGCAGTCCTCTCGTGTCAGCATGTCTCCCTCTCCGGCGCAAACCAGCTAGCTCTTCCTTCTTCCCGCAGCGAAGATGCCTTTTTTTCCCACGGGACCACCCTACCCGCGATTGGCACACAGCTGCATGGTCTGGAAAAGAAGACAACGAGGCAGGCCTCTTTGTGCCGATGATTCCTAAATCGACGCCCTCAAGGATGAGAAGTGCGTTCCGTCATAGGCATGAATGTCTTGAACGCCTTCTTCACCCACACCAGACGAAGTAGAACAAAAGAAAAGATACTCTCAAATTTTATTGAATGCGTGAGCCTTGTAGCTGGCTGTAGACACCGTCGATGGCTTACCACGTACGCACCCAAAGCTTCGAAATCTCTGGCAGAGTTCCGAGATTACAAGGCTCAGGAGGGGATTAGCCGGCCTCACTGCGCGCATTTACTGCCAAGCCGCTGTTTCGTCTTGTACACTGTTACTCTGCTCGAGATGCCTCGATATTGACATGACCCCGTGACGCTTCCTCTCTTGAGACCATAGACAATAGATATAGTATAGTATCCCCGAAAAGAGGAAACAAGAAAGTGTTGATAAAAATAAAGGAAAAAAAAATAGAGTCTGAGGAAAAGTCCGTCTCATCCGCCTTCTCCGAAATTGTCGCCCCCAAAACAATTTGCTTCTGTAGATCCATGCCGTGGCGTAACCACTTACCGGTACCCTGAAAAGGTTCTTCTTCTTTTCCCCGATAAGACACACATCCATTTTTTTTTCATGTCGTAGGAGAAATGCGCCGAGGAGGGCACCAACCAAATCTAACCATTCAAAAGCACACTGCAGTTCAAATCAAATTTGCAAGGGGGAGGGGGGTTGTCGTCGAAATCGCCTCCCCTGTCATCTGTACTAGCCCGCCTCATATGAGTCTCTTTGCAAGGATCGTCGCCGGCTCATGGCACTATCCCGTGCTGGTTAAATGGTCTGCATGTGTATGTACTGTATGTATGCCCAGAGCTTTCTTATCGATTCAGGCGGACTTTCCGGTTCAAGTCGCCTTTCTTAAATTCGGCTTGAGCCCGCCCCCCCCCCATTCCCGAAACTCTTTAGTGACAGCGACTTGAGCCTGCCGATTCCCTTTGAAATGTCGGCATCTTCAGCCCTTTTTCCCACCCCGAAAGTTTCCCTTCTTGTCGGGCCAAGGGGCGTGGATATGTCCTCTCTGAATCAATTCATACCGATACTTGCGGGCCGACCCGTTCTCGCGACCCGGCCCTTGGCCAGCCTGAACAGGGGTATCTCCCTATACCTTGCAAGTCGCTTACGCACGTTACACAACGTCATGAGTGTTGTTGCGCCTTCTTCTCCCCACCCTATGTCGTGTTCTCTTGAATGATTCATGTTTTTTGTTGCATTTTCGTTGCAATTCCTCAATGAAGGCGTACACAGATTCAAGGATCGTGACCACTCACAGGCGCACCAAGAAGTCAAAACAGTTCTGAAGTCGCCAAGATCGGTCCCTTCTCATGAAACTTGCTTATAATAGTTTCCTCGCATGCGATTCCATCTAGAATGCATGTCTTTGGCCGCGTAGAAATCAAAGGTCTCAAGTCATGTCTCTCAGACAGCCGGATTCGACTCCTGGAATGAACATGCAAGCAGGGGCTGCCGCAAATGTCAATAGGTAGTTGTACGATTGGTACGAGTAAAAATTGCCTCTCCGCATGAGCATGTGACAAGACAGAGTGATTGTGCGTCCGAGTTTGGGATACATCGAGGGACTGAGTGGACAAGTTCCCCGAAAACCCGTTTTTCCTCTCCGGCCTTTTTTATTTCGCGCTCTGAGTATGTGTGTGTGTATGTGTGTGTGTGTGTATGTGTGTGTGTGTGTATGTGTGTGTGTGTGTATGTGTGTGTGTGTATGTGTGTGTGTGTGTTTGTGTGTGTGTGTGTATGTGTGTGTGTGTGTAT
>JAFEME010000402.1:0-27890 GCA_018831755.1 Niveomyces coronatus
AAAAAAAAAAAAAAAAAAAAAAAAAAAAAAAGAAAAGGGGGTGGGCACAGACGTGGTCACTCGTCGGTCTCTTTTCTTCTTTCGCTCTCGCAAAGACGAATTATATATCAAGGCAGGCAGGTAGCCAGTCGGGTCGCATTGAACAAACTTGGCCTCCCTTGTATGAAGGGGCTCGGAGGGGGCAGGGGGAGTGGGAGAAGAAGAAGAACAACAACCCGCTGCGAGGCATAATTGAATGATGATGCGAAAAAGTCGTCTAGGTCGTTTGATAGGCTGACGAGGTGAAAGGACAAGGGTGGAAGATGTTCGTCTTCGTTGCAGCGGGCGGTTGGTCGTCACGACTCGGATAATTTTATTCAAGGATGAAATTCTGTTTTGGCGAGTAAAAGAAATAAATGTTCCGCGAGGGTTTCTTGGCTGTAGTAGTAGCCGCCCGCCGCCACTGCGCACCCCTCCCTCTCTCTCCACACCCCGGCCCGTTTGTCTTTCAGGGACAAAAAAGTCAACCACCGGCCGGACCAATGACGGCTGGCGGCCAGCTGGTGGAATCTTCAGTCTGCTGCAAGGGGGCGTCTTGCCTGCAGGTGGAGAACGCGGGCGGGTACGTAGGTTAGTACCTGTAGGCAGCATCTGAGCCCCATCTCGCGTGCGCCAATCAGTGGGCAGGTCCTGAAGAGAGAGAGAGAGAGAGAGAGAGAGGGCTGAAGTTGGCATCAGCAAATAAATGTATAAATAAATTAAATCATCAAGAATCATAATCTAATCCCGTCTTTGACAACACAATAATGTGTCTCTGACAATCCTCGGCTCTTGCTGAAACACGTCTCCGATCCAATCACGGCGGCTCAACCACAAAACTGGACTTGATAACCCCCCCCCCCTATATTTGATATATCCGTCTTTCCTGCACTGATGCCACGCATAACATCATCTCGCCCACCTGCCCCTAACTATCCGAAGCCTTGGTCTTTCTCTGCGCTGCGCGCCTGTGGACTGCCTACCAGCCATGGCGGATTGTCGTGCCGATACGAGTAGATTCCTGTCTGTGTGTGTTTATATATACACTATGGGTAGGACTAATGATGGATGCAGACAGTACCGCATGAGAATGTGGTATCCATGTTGCAGCTCCACCCTCCTAGCCGCCCGGCCTCCCCATTGGCAAGTGAGATGTGGCCCATGTCAGCATAGATTGTTGATCGATGCGATGTAGATGTGTCTCAATACGCTCTTGTTTTTTTCTTTCGGTACAGTCATTTACAAGAAAAGACAGCAACAGGAAAAACAAGGATAGAGAGGATTCTCGCTTTCATCAACATTGCCGGACGTTGGCTCGTAGCCCGAGATGATAGTTAGCATGTAGAAAATCATGTCTCAAGTCTGTAAATAGAAACCTAGCACAAAAAAAAAAATGAGACCACGTCTCGATCAACCATGGCGTTCCAAAGTGTCTATTTGCTTCGTGGTTCTGTCTACTGCGTAAGCGTGTGTTGTGTCTGAGGCACATATCACACGAACTCGGCACGAATACGAAACGATGCCGAAGGAACACTGACTAGATGATAGTAATAATTTCATAAATCGAACCTCATCAGCTTCTTTCATTATTCTCCAAGTGGTAGAAACAAAAAAAAAAAACAACCCCCAACAACTCGCGAGATGTTGTTACATAGAAGAAGAAAAAAAATAATAAAAGGGTATGGTAGAAAATCTTCAACAAGTCCCATCACCAAGTAAACCAGGCGAAATTGTACCAAGAAACCCACAACGCCACCATGAAGCGATATGTGCTCTGCTCCCAGCGTTCGACATCGGCACCCTGAGAGGCAAAAGTAGCTGTCCTGTCTCGTGTCTGTAGCCCCTATCCAAAGTATGCCCATCAAAGACTCCGATTGTCAGAAGGAAGAATAGTCGAAGAAGAATAAAAAAGAAGAATGAAGAAGTTGAAGAGTGAAACAAGATATAAAAATGTTCAAGAAGATAAGAACGCAAAGAAAAAAAAAAGAAATCAGAAAAAAAAAAAAGCACGCCTCAGAGACAGGTCTTCATGCAGCGCCTTGGTACACTACCTTCCACGCATCATGATATCATGCTCCAGTGTAAATCAAGCATTGCGCGCCAAGAATTTATGCATTAGCCGTTCAGGGTATTCTCACTCCGCTGCAGCCTGTTTTCGGCCAAGAGAACATCGCGCGGCAGCTGCAGTCTATCACGCAACAAAAGCTGGCCCGGTTCTGAACAGCACGAATCAACGTAGAGACTGTCGGCTGCAACTTGTTCTCTCCAAGCATCTCAACAGACTGCCAAGGTCCACACTCCTCGTCATGCAATAAGAAAAGCGTCTTTAGTGTCTGGTGCAAGCTTGCAATATTTGCGCAGCGACACGTACTCGACAGCCAAAAGGCAAAAAGATGATGCAGTAATATGTGCGGTCGAATCGAAATGAGCACAAGTTGGCCATGCAACAAAGACCGATGCCAAGCGTCCGACATGTCGTCAATCCTTTCCATCTGGGGAACTTGATCGTCTGGTCAAGAACTCCGGTTCTACAGTATCACATGCCGACCAGTGAGATGATACCAAATCACAGCGACAAAATCTTCCTTGAACCTCTCCCACGGGTTGCGGTTCAGCCAGTAGCTGAACTGGCGGTAGTGATACATTTCTCCCCAGCAATCGCGTCCCCATTCGCATCCAGCCATGTTGACCATGAAGTCGCGGTCGCTCTCGTGATAGTGGTATCGTGTGTGGTTCATACCGGTATCGTCGCCGCAGGCAGCCGGTGGAAAACTGTTGATCATGCGCTGTGGCAGGAAGCCTGTGTGCTGCCTGACCCAGGGATGGCTCTCGTACATGGTTTCCAGGGCATCCTGCTCTTTATGCTCCCAGTCCATGTGCTTCTGCTCGTATGCCACGGGGTCCCACCAGACGTCGAGAAGACGCTCGGTGAAGGCGCTGCGACGGACAAAGAAAGATCCGAGATTGAAGCCCGAGCAGTCTTGAGAGAGTAGCAAGTTGAGAGAGTTGACATTGCCATCGCCGACGGGGCTGCGAGACTCCTCGTCGAGGTAGGAGTCGGTAAAGGGATGGGTGATATTTAGAGGGTTGTATTCATTGATATCGCGATAGGCGTGCTTGTCAAGACTGTTGAAGATGTGGTCCTGCAGTGAGTACGAGGGTTCCATAACAATGGTGTTGAGGTCGAGCCACCAAAACCTATTATTCGAAAAAAAGGAACAAGTCAGCCGTCACGTAGTTCGATGCAGATACGCGAGGTGGCCGTAATCCATTCCAACATACCACTCGGCGTCAGGATACTTGCGCATGGCATTGCGCAAGAAATCGACCTTCTCCCAGCTTTCTCTCCATTCATGTGCATATCGCTTCTTAGTGCTCATATCCACAATCTCGAGATCGTAACCCCAGCGGGCGACGTAGTTGCGCTTGTTTCGTATGCTGTCTCGCTCAATCGCCCACTCGCGGGCGCCTTTCCATTCCATGACGCCACCACCAACGTTGGCGGCAAGGACAATGACAAACTTGGAGCCGCCACCACCCCAGGCGGCTCTGCGATACCAGTACACTAGGGCTGCGTATAGGTGAGTATGAAAGCTATGAGCGCGAAACTGGATTAAAAAATGGCCAACGTACGAGAATGGTAAAAGATGTAGATGCAGCAGAGAAGAATAAACGCCATGAGTAGGCGGAATTTCAGTTTTCGACCCATGCGACCAAAGATCGACTTGACGCGGCCTACTAAAGGCACCCTATCGAGGAAAGATTTTGATCGCAGGAGCCTATGTTTGTCGCTCTCGGTGAACTGGGGCAAGCTGCTGGATATGCGACGCATGTGACGGCTGAAGAAGCCCTGGTTCTGGGTGGCAAACGAGGCGTGACCGTTTCGCATCTTGGACGAGTCCCAGGCGACAGGACGAACGCCGTGACTGCTGGCAGGACTGGAACGGCCACTGTTGATGTTGAGACCAGGGCTGGACCAGCCCCCGCCCGGGACGGGAGAGGGACTGCGGGAGAGGGACATGGGCGTCGATATGGAAGGGGTTCCTGCATGTTGGGTAAGACAGACGAGGTTAGCAGAGCTGTAAAGGGGGGGAATTGAACAACACAAAACGATACAATTGACGTGGAGCAGCAAGCGGACAAGCATAATGGCAGTCAACAGCTGTTGAATTGCTGGTTGTGGCGTAGCGAGGCGGCGCAAACAATTTGACAAGCCAAACAAGCCATGGCGAGCCAGATGCGTTATCTCGAGGTCATCAAAAAGTGACGCGGGGTGTAATATCATGCAATGCAGTGTGATGGGCACAGGCACGCCAAGGGTATGCAATGCGACGTTTTGTGTTTATTAGGGGGCTGCATGTCTCGCAGCGCGGTACGAGTGTCGTGCTGGATATGAAGGCGAGATGCGGTGAACGTAGGACACAAGCCATTGACATACCAACAATCGTAGGCAAGGATGGCTCGTTTGCCAATCGTGGATATATCTCGAGCAGGTTGCTGGAGCGCTGCTCTTGCGAAGGCGAAGCAGCAGGACCGGCAGAGGAGCGCCGCCGGTGATGAGAGTAGACCGGCCGATCGCTGTAGGAGCTCGAAGAGCCGGCGGAGAGCTTTGAAGGAGCCAGCGTGACGGCTGTTGAGGAGAACGAAGGGGAGGGGGGGAGGGGGAGAGAAGGAAGGAGAGGCAAAAAAAAAAAAGAAGCAGAGACGTGAAGGATGTGTTGGTCTAGATGGAGATACGTATTAAGTTTGGCTCAATGTCGACAATAAAAAAAAACGAGCAGAATGGCTTGGGTAGAGAAAAAAAAAAATTAAAATGGCGAATCCATCAAGGGCAGATAAACAGGGGGGGAAAAGATAAAGGTGCCCGTAGCGCACTCCAGACTACGGGATACTAGTAGTAAGTGTCTTGGTGCCAATGTTAGTGCAGGGAGGGTATTATGGCAGCGGTTGTTGGCGCTGAAGGGCAAGATTGGAAGGGCAGAAGGTTTGGAAGGACACGAAACACAAAAAGCTGGAGGGGTCGAGAGAGATGAGACTGTGTCGTGAGAGGCTCCGAGGCGCTAGGAAAACGGGCCCTGCAATCTTTTTTCCCTTTCTTTTCTTATGGGCCAGACCATTCCGCAGATTGCCCCTGCGCCGTGGGCGGCTCAGGCGGGGCACGAATCTGCAGAGGGGGCCTGACGGCGATGCTACTGTGCAGTGGTTTTTTTAGTAGGTACCTCCTAGCAGTAGTGAGTAAAGAGGTGACAAAAGAAACTGCCGATTTCGCCATGTCAGAAGATGGAGCAAGAGGGCAGCTCTTTTTTTTTAAGGGCCACGGCGGATGTCCTTATCTGTCCAGGTAATGCACAGCACTCACATCACTACTACCTAGTAGTATTAGATACTATATGGCTAATTAGGTACTTGCAGGTACTGAGGATCCGTACCAACGCATGGCAGGCACTGCACATCGTGTTCTATATACTTATGTTGGAGAAACCTCCTCGATTCTGTAAGAGCGTGCTCTTAATGGGAATCCATGGTGAGAATCCATCGACGGTGGTGGCCTTATGCACAAATAGATCGGCGAGGTAGAGGTCAGGTCTGTCTGTGTGCCTACGCGGCCTGGATATGCATATTATTACCAGCTACTTGGATTCAATCTCGGCCAGACGAGATTGCGTAATTACCACTACTACGCTCGTATCTGCCCGGGCATACTTGACGCCACACTGTTAGGCTTGGCGATGTAGACGCATCCTTGCCTTATGACTTTGTGCGCATATACGAACATGAATATATATACTCTGTTTTAGACGGCGAATTAAATCGCTTTTTGTGTAGTGCTTTTGTCGCGTCTAGATACATTGTACATGTTATATGTATAGGTAGTATATAGTGCTAATGCGAATTGCAGGTACTAGTAAGGAATAGCATAACTATGGGCTTAGTACCCGTATTAGTACTAGTACCTGGTAGTAGTAGCTGCCGTACTAAGTTACCTAGAAGGCATCGTTACCGATTGCAGGCAACCCTGACTTGCTTCAAGGAGGCTATCACTTTCGCCGTCAAGAACATGTCGGCTACAGAGCAGCGATTTATGAGTAACCGACCGCGTGCTATACATTGATGTGAATTCGTGTCTCATTCGTTTAGAACAACGGTCGGCCGTTACCTAGATAGAGAAACAGAAGTGGGCGACCCCTCTGTACGATGCTATGAGCAAATGGAGCAGCCTCATTTGTCAGTCCCCTCGGAAGTGAACTCCATACGATAGCAAAATTCCCCTTTCTGCTAAAAATTTTTACGCATCATGGAGAACCGGCCTTGGCTACTAACGGATAAATGCAGGGGTCCGGAACGCATCGGCGAGACAAGACTTTCCTTTCCACGCCGGAGCTCTCGACTCGTCTTTATAGGTTGTACGGTCTGGTGGCTGGCACGTGGGCGATGAAGTAACCTGCCCGGTGCACTAACTCATAGCACTTGTATACTCCTGGCTACCTGGGGTTTCTGTTGTACGAAACCCAGCAGAGAACAAACTGTCACGGTCTGTAGCTGGCAACTGGTCCTCTTGGAGTTGTCTTGCCCCTGGTATAGATCGGCGGCTTAATTTTTCGGTGCGCTAATAACCAGCTCGGAAACGTCCCCTATTAAGTAGTAGGTGGTAGTTCGTGAGGCCACATCGCCCTCACAACTGCTTACAAGCAAAATATGATGATGTTGTTGACGACTGGACAAAAGTGACGTTGTAGGCGCGAGAACGTATCGGATAGGATTACTGGCTGATCAGACAACATAAAATGGTTGTTGTGCTGACTTTGTGCTCATGATTCACGGCGGCAAGGCACGTGTTGTCAGTGGAACAGTACAGGGAACCTACAGTGCATATCTTACGTGAGCAATGCGTGGCGGGCTATATACTGTACCTACAGTACCTACAGTACTAGTAGGTAGGTACTAGTAGGTACTGTGCCATTTTATATCGTGATCACCTTCAGGGCCGGTCCACATACAGAAATTGCCATCCAAAGAAATGACGGAATGCTGCCGGTCGACTTGCAACTACATGAATTAATATAGTACCTCTTGAACATAGGATGCAGTACTACTATATTAAACGTGGCCCCTAATAAAGACTTGCAAATTTAGGGATACATACAGTGAGCGTCTCTGTATTGTATGTATAGTAGTACTATTGTACGGTATACATAGTATGTTATGGTACATCAAGTCCATGCGGATCGCCCACAGCCAATGATGCCCCTGGGGGCCGGCCGTCTCACTGGGCGGCTAGGAACCACCAATCACAGCCCCCTGTACTGACAAAAGGACTACCGATGGCAGCACTGACACGCACTGGGCGCTTAACATCTCATCTCTCCCCAATCACCGACCGTGCATCGCGGCCGCACCCTCGCCGATGGAACGGCTTGGTGGCCTCTTTGTACCTGACATGCTTGCCTACCTGTTCCGCAGGCTCAGAGGACTCATATAGATGATACGCATATCTTGACTTGGCCATGCGGCGTTTATGGCGCAGTTGTAGACCAGGCCACACGGTCACGGCCGGCAACCATGTGCGCCCCGCCGCTTCTGACAGCTGCATGCCTATTCTTGTGGCCGGATGGCTGCCACTTGTTTTTCACATGCGACCTACTCCGTGACGCTGCTCAAATTCCTTCTCCTTGACTCTCTCCTTACTCTCCTTTTCTCATCTCGTCATTGTTTCACAGGTTATGATGCTTCAAATTTGACGAGTATGACGTATATACGCTCTTTGTGCACCTTTGCTTTTCATCTCCCACGCTTTGTCGGCCGCTCTACATTCCAACCGTCCCTATCCGTCTTTGATCGTCCGTCTTTTTATCGAATTCTTTTTGGCTGCTCAAACATAGACGCTCATCGCTTTGCGATTTCTGACACTCGACCTATAACAATCATTACTGACCAAGATCCCTATACGCTCGACCCCGTTCCGGCTCGTTGGATATAACACACCTGACCACTTCACATCAGCCATACTATTATTTATTAACGAAGAAAGCGACAACAATACCAGTGACGCATGAAACTTCGTCTTCAAGGACGTTTCGATGACTTCGAGACACCTTCAAACTCAACATCATCCAATCCCATCGCCCGTTCCAAGTGTACAAGACTGGGAGGAATGGGAGGATGCCAGTGTTACCGCCACGCCTATACTTCACGACAACGAGAAGCATGGGCTTGTTGGGCATCTTGCGCCGAAAGCAACGTCATCACAGTACCTGCGACCACCGAGGAGGCCTTCTATCCGTGTCTCCCGTCACTCAAATCTCAAGATTAAGCGTCTCAAATCGCGGCATAGACAAAAAGCTCAAAACGAAAAAGCTGGCATTACCATCATCACTGACATGACGCGTTTCGGCCATCATAACCCCCCAATTACTCAAGTCGACCCTTCTACCTCTAACCCGCGCAAGTTTGTGGATTCCAACGCCCTTCGCGCACTCGAAGGGGAGCCAAATTCTGCTTCAATCGGTAGTTGGAGTCAGCTCCCTAGCCATTCCACGAAGAGGCTTCCTACCAACTCGCCTCGCCATGCCCAACCAGCCGACAATGGACTGTCTCCAGATGATCGTCCAATCATCATTGGCATATCTGTACCCCCTCCCGACGACTCATCAGCCGAGACGATCCAAGCATACCACCAGCCAGCCACGCATCATACTGCAAATAAGGATGGCCTGGGTATAATACCGCAAAGCGGTGATGTCCAGCCGAAATCATTTTGGTCCCCGGACACACCGGACACAATGCAGTCTTTCCGTAAACTACGTCAAACGTCAAGCATATATTCACAAGCTCCTCCACCCGCCGCCTTCACTGTGCAAGACAGGCCTCCGGTGCCGTCCGTGCCCAGTCAATACAGAAAAAAAGGCAAACTAATCAGTCTTGAGCTTGACGGCGCGAATCGCGACGATGAGATCGAGACCCCTTGCACGCTCTTTGAGGAAGATGGCAACAGCCCCAAAAGAACCAACCCTTTTAAGAAGCCCCCCCCGTCACCGCAAAACATCGAATCGCCGTCACGAGGGTGGTGGGACTACATCACTACGCCATTTGGGGACAAGAGAATGACCCTCAGTAGTCTCAAGCAAAAGCACAAACCAGAATCTCCTAAGGATGTGAAAGGTAGCCCTTCAACCCCAGGTGTGGGCTCAAGTAAAGCTGCACAATTTGGACGTGGCAAGACACTCACCATCAATACGAAGCCCACTCTCCGATGTCCCTCTCCCCCCCAGACTCGCACGCCTCTCACACCTTCCGCTGAAGCATCGCAATACTCAGAGTGTAAAGTCGTACAGGGAAATCATGGGACAACTCAAACTGCGAAACCTACAATCGTAGTCACAGACGAGGGGTCGTGCACGGATAACCCGCCGCCGTATTCCTCTCCGAAGCGCCCAGAGCATGGTCCTGTACGATACAGAGCTGTTTTCCCACCTGGTCATCCCCTTGGGTCTCAATTTCCCCCGTCACCGAACCCTGTATCCCCGGGGCTGGCAGCGACCATGACGTCGCAAGGTGCCACGCAGATGACGGCAATTCACGCTGCATCCACTCAACGCGCACAGCACTCGTCAAATGACCGCCTTCCTGCTCGCCCAGCCGGTACATTTCTACCAGCACAACATCTACATCCCGCGCAGGGGCCTCACAATAGTGTAGAGAGAACTAGGCGCCGCCACGAAAAAGAAGACATGGTTGCTCGTCGTGTGGGTGGTTGCTGGCGTGGGAGAGGCTGCTTTCCAGCCACAGGTTGTTGTGGTAGACGCACTGGAAGAGAGGGCCGCAAGAAGCGACGCATTTGTCTCGGCGTTGGGGCTGCCGCCCTCGCCCTCGTCATCCTCATCGTCGTGCTGAGCGTGGTGCTCACAAGACCACATCGCGCGCACGACCTGCCCTCAATATGGGTCAACTTGACAGACTTTCCACCCATGCCTACCGGTGTCCTTACTATAGCGGGAGTTGACAATACTGTCTCAAGAAGTGTCTGTACTGAGCCGACGACGTTGTGGAGCTGTTCACTACCAAAGGACGACCAAAAGTCGGTCTTGCCATACAAACCAAACCAGCCGAGCATGATTATGCAGATTCAGTGGGACAACAGTACACGGAAGATGTGGAAAGTGCCGGATGGGGAAGCCCCAGTCTCTTCGTCAAGACGAGCCCTGGGAGCTGTCTCGCGTGTCCGGTCACTCCTCAAAGCTAGATCTACGACTGACTTCAAGCCTGATCCGCCAGCACCCAGCTACAAGGATATGTGGTTCCTGGGTGAGACGACTGATGGCATAGTTTCGGATCAAAAAGCGGGGGAAGCGGCCCCTTTCTACATCAGTATACTGAAATCTATAAATGACACAGTAGAGCCGCCAATACTCCAGAAGCGCGTCGGGGAAAAGGTCACCGCAGGTAATGTAAGCCTGTCTGATGCCCTTCCTCAGCCAGACCTGGCCTCGGATGGGACCCCGGCGCCTGCTGTCATGCTCCCGAGCACAGTACAGCAACCGGTGCGCCTGTATGACCGCGGCCTCGACACAGAGCATTATGGATTCTATACCTATTTCAAACGCACAATTTTTCTCAAGTCCGTGTCAACACAAAACTCAACGGATGACACGAATGTCTCGCTTGACGAGGATGGAGGCTGTCGCAAGACAGAGGCCAAGTCTCTTGCTACATGGAGCGAAGCAAGGATGCTCGTGCGTATCTGGACCCGCAAGCTTTCCACAAACACCTCGAGCCTGGTTCATCCAGATGTATCCTCCGGAATTGGCGGAATATCGCAGCTGCGACGTCCTGGAACTATGCCGTGGCCGGTGACAATCACTCTCGACACGCACGGTGGTAACCGTAAGAAAAAGTTGTTCTGGGAGACACCCATAGACGATCGGCAGCATCTATCTATTGAGCAGTCTAAGCTTCTGGTTAACGACATGGGCCAGGCTGGCACGTGGATCAACCCACGAGGTACGGGAGATGCCAAGTATGGAGGTTTTGACGGGGGGACAGGTGGTTGTAAGTGCGAGTGGGTGAACTGGGTATAGTAGAGAGACGAGCGAGCTTGCTAAGGAAGCTCCCTTGTTTGAATAGTACATGAGTAGCACTTGGACCATGAAAGGATCATGGGGTGGGATAGACTCTCGTCGTTTCTAAGTCTGTAATTTGGCAGAAAAGTTTCGGATACTTGTGGGTATATAGGTTGTCGTTTCCAGTGTGAAACATGAATCTTCCCAAAGTTTGTAATTATAAAGTAAAGAAGAAAAGACAAGTCAATTCGGCAATTTCGAATGTGGATTTGATTTCGACATGCGCTGCTCTCGGTGACTCGCTCCGAGGTCAAATCCGTCCCCACTTTAAAGTTTCGACGTCAACGTCGACAACGTGCGTTTATTCCATCACGAAACTTCTGTCCCCTCCTCTCTCGCCTAAGAAACCTAGCCGTAAGGCGATTTAGTGGTCAATGGCCTCGTTTCCCACGCGGCGATGCGCGCCACACATCCGCGTCATCCGCACGCGCCTTCGCCCTTCACCTAGCCGGCGGCGAGGCCTCGTGACGCTGGCCATCGAGACGTCCTGCGACGACACCGCCGTCGCCGTGCTCGAGCACCGCCGCGACCACCCCGACTCCTCCGCCGCCAGGACGAGGCTGCTCTTCAACGGGCGCGTGACCGCCGACCTGCGCGCCTACCGCGGCATCCTCCCGTCCGCCGCGCTCGCGGGCCACCAGCGCACGCTCGCCGGGCTCGTCCAGGAGGCCATCGCGCACGTGCCCCCGAAGGATGGCGGCGGCGGCGGCGGAGGAACCCCCGACTTCGTCTCGGTGACGCGCGGGCCCGGCGGCCTGGCCAACCTCGCGACGGGCCTCTGCACGGCCAAGGGCCTCGCGCTCGCCTGGGGCGTGCCGCTCGTGGGCGTGCACCACATGCAGGCGCACGCGCTGACGCCGCGGCTGGTGCGCGCCCTGGGGGTGCGCATGGCGGGCGAGCGGGCCGGCGACGATGATGGCGCGTTGCCGGCGCCGTCGTCGCCGTCACCGGCGTTCCCGTTCCTCACGCTGCTCGTGTCGGGCGGGCACACGCAGCTCGTGCTCTCCGCGGGGCTCACCGACCACCGCGTGCTCGCGACGACCGCGGACGCCGCCGTCGGCAACGTGCTCGACCAGGCGGCGCGCGCCATCCTCCCCGCCGACGTGCTCGCCTCGAGCCCCGACGTCATGTACGCGCGGCACCTCGAGGGCTACGCCTTCCCCCCGGCGGCAGCTGGGAGGGCGACGGACCCGTACGCGTTCTACGCCCCGCCGCGCTCCCGCGCCGAGGAGCTCGCCGAGGTGCCCACGGGGTACCCCTGGACGCTGCCGCTGCCGCTGCGCGCCACGCGCCGCCTCGCGTACTCCTTCTCGGGCGTCCACAGCGCCGTGCACGCCATCGTCGCCGCGCGGCCGGGCATGGGTGACGCGGAGCGCCGCGCGCTCGCCCGGCACGCGCAGCGCGCCGCCTTCCAGCACCTCGCGAGCCGGGTGTGCCTGGCCCTCGAGCCGTCGCGGGGCGACGGCGACGGCGGCGCGGAGCTGGAGAGCGCGCTGGCGGCCGCGCGGCGGGCCGGCACGCTGGTGGTCGCGGGCGGCGTGGCGTGCAACGGCTTCCTCATGCACGTCCTGCGGAGCACGCTGGAGGCGCGCGGGCTGATGTCCGGCGCCGCCGGCGGGACGGGGCTGCGGGAGATCGTCGCGCCGCCGCCGGCGCTGTGCACGGACAACGCGGCCATGGTGGCGTGGGCGGGCATGGAGATGTACGAGGCCGGGTGGCGCACGGCGCTGGACGTCGCGCCCGTGAGCAGGTGGCCGCTGGACGCGAGGGGCCGGCGCCCGGAGAAGAGCGGCGGGGCCAGCCGCAGGGAGGCTGAGGTCGGTCTGATGGATATCGGCGGGTGGTACAGAGACTGATCCGGAGAGGAGTACGGAATGACAACCGGCACGAGATGCTTCGGGGGCGTGAGAAGAATGGTACTATTATACTGTACACTACGGGACACTTTGGCATAGCATGGCGTGGGATTTACTGGGTAATTTAGACGGCATCGAATTGCAGAATGAAAACTCCCTAGTTCTGTATACATTACAAGGTAAGTGATGAAACTCATCTCGTGACCGTACACTACAGCAACTTGACCTGTTTCCCCTACACCCTCGTGTTATGGATATTATTCCACGCGGCTTACTGTCTCCCATCTACTCCAGCTCGCTTGTGACGTTGGAAAACTCGCCCTTTTCTAGCTTCGTCTTCCAAAAGATGGGATTCGTGTCGTTGAAGCCGTGCTTCACCCAGCCATCCTCCTTGACGTGGTACAGGTTGATATAGCCGCCCGAGTACGCGTCCCTGTGGGTGGCCGCCAGGATGCTGCGCCTGCCGAGCTCCAGCGCGTCCTCGTCGCTTAGGTCGTAGCTGTACTCGGCGTCGAGGACGCCGTACGCGAACGTCTGGCCCGAGCCGACGCAGAACAGGTTGCCCGCGAGGCGCGTGCCGTCGTTGTCGACGTAGTACAGCGCGGGCCCCTCCTCGGGGGTCACGCCGGCGCACATGGTGCCCATGCTGAGGCCCATGCCCTTGTAGCTGTACACCAGGTTGGCGAGGATCTTGCTGGCGGCGGCGACGCTGATGCGGCGCTTGTGGCGCAGCTCGTGCAGCCGGCACTGCATGCCGAGCCAGGCCAGCCAGTACTGGCAGTCGGCGGCGCCGCCGGCCATGGTGCCCAGCAGCACGCTGTTGATCTCGATGACCTTCTTGACCGTCTGCGAGGCGATCCAGTTGCCGGCCGTCGCGCGCGAGTCTGTCGCCACGATGATGCCGCCCTGGAAGCGGAAGGCGAGCGTCGTGGTGCCGTGGGCGATCTTGATCGGGCAGTTGGGGTTGGAGCGATCGTCTGTGGCGGCGCGGAGCCAAGCAGAGGGCTGGAATAGCGGACGGTTAGCTCGATGATGGGAAGAAGAAGAAGCGATTCCCATGGCCGCGGAGGATGTGGGCTGCAAGGCCTTACCTGAGCGATCGGAGGCATGGCAAACTTTAGCGACAGGTTGGCCATTGGGTCCATGAGGTCCTGCGCCTCATCTTCGAGCGGCTCATTCTGCTCGTAAGCAGGACGGCTATATCTCGAGACTAGAGAGTTCATTATTTTTCTCTTCTATTGATATCGATTTCTGTATTGCGTCTATGTGATGTCCCTGATCCGTACGTAGTAGATGGCGTCGTGGGGAGGGCACTGAACAGTCTCGTTCGACGATCAGCCCTGCGAGGCTGAGAGTGTACCGCGAAGAGCGAGAGTCGACAAGATGTACGCGAGAATAATGGCCGCTTCAAGTATGCACGTATTCGGATTCTCAGCACGGAAAAGGTGGTGATACCGCCGAATGAATGGTGCTCAGTGTTTCGAGGAATTCAAGCAGGCAACTCTCGGCTCGCGCGTCACCAAGCTTGGCCGGAGCTGCTAGAAAAGCTTACATAAGCCGCCAACCGATTCAAGTACGTAGGAACTGGTCGCCTAATAATAAGCATAAATTTATTGGTGCCTTACTGCCTTATACTGTAGTAGCTACTAATTATCACGCACCTATGCTTTCATGCCACGGACTTCACTTTATGCTTCAAAATCGCATGATAATTTAAGTCGTTACGACTCTGACATGCAGTTACATGCTCGGAAAAAACAAATACCTCTTATTGTGGTATACTCGCAAAAAAAGAATAGTAATAATAAAAAAACAATATTAAAATACGCATATGTAGCAGCTTAGTCTCCGTACAATCCCCCCCCCCTTTTACCTCGCGTCATTATCCAGATACAAAAGGAAAGAATGCAACCTGCACACTCAGGAAACCACTCGAAAACCTCCTTAGGGGTTTGGTGTGTTTTCTCGGCTGACCCGGGGCTCTCCTCGCTTCAGAAGCATGCTTCGGCGAATGCTAGACGAACGCGGGCTGTCTCTGATGCTAGCAGAGTCTGCAGCCTGGAAGGCGCTCTTAAGCACAACAACACCATCACCGATCTTGAGCTCTTTGGGCGCGCCCCCAGTCTCGTCGACAAAGTAGGCATGCTCACCCAACTCATCGTCGCTGCCGAATGTATGGTTGCCCTTGGCTTCGACTTTAAATTGTGTATCAGCAGCACAGTTAAACTTAAAGCTCTCATCAAACGACCAGTCTCCGGCCGACGACTTGTGATGTTTTGTCTTGCCCACCGTCTTCTCTTTGGGCGCTACCTGCGAGACGGCAACATACAGATCAGTAGAGTTAGGGAAGCCAGAAGCACTAATGATCGTAAACGTGGCCGTGCCTGTCGGGGCGCCGAGCATGGCGCTGTGGATTGATGATGCGCCGGCGCTCGGAGTTCGTCTATGAGAGGGGCTAGGCGTCTCTATCGTCGGGATGGGCACCAACGATTTGGTGCTCATTGTGGGTGTCACATCTCTGCGTGAAGCCTCAGGCTGGCTAGATCCTGGCTCGCCCGCGGGCTCGATAACTTCGACGACCGCGCCGTTGCTATCCTTCTTTCCAAAAAGTCCACGGCGCACGAAAGAGGCGCCCTTGCCAACGCCATGACCGACAGCTCCCGCAACAGCAACGCCACCTTTGAGGGGCGCCCCAGCTACTCCTGTAACTATGCGCGTGGGAGCACCAAACGTGCCGGCAAATGTCGACGTGCCCTGACGCTGGCGGGTCACGTAGTCCGGTCGGAAGAGCAAGCGAATCCTTACGCTTCCAGATTTGCCATCAAGCGGATACATCGCCTCGTGGGCCTTGAAAGGCTCGAGCTGCGCCAAGTCAATGTTCGTAATGCCAAGCAGATCAGGCTTGTCGGCAAAGTCGTAGTCGTAGACCGTGCACCTGAGCTTGGCAGCGGTCCTTGACGGAACGGGGACTTCGAAAAACTCATTCCAGGTAGGATTTAACGTCTTCTTGATGACCTTGGTCTTGAAGATGTCATGACCGTTGAGTTCGAAGCGGCAATATGGGTCGCTCTTGCCGTTGCGATCGGCAGAGGGCAGATCTACACCATCCACAATATCGAGGCGAAGGTTGCCCATGTTATTGATGCTCTCGCCCGGGTCCAGACTCATTTTGATGGGTATATACTTGAGGCTAACCTTGACAGAGCCACTTCTTCCGTCCTCAGACTTGAGCTTGAGAACAGTAGGATTGTTGAGACACTGCTTTAGAGTATCTAGTGTATTGCCGGCAAGCGATGCAAGAACGTGGTCGTCGTCGTCGCCGCCCTTCTTTTTCGCCTTGAGCGTGAGCCTAGAAAAGTCCAGTTCGCGAATGACGCAGTCGCCGATCTCGTCAAACTTGTAGGTTCTGGTAGAGGTGCTGTTCGTTGTGTATGCGGGATACATGTAATCGTCGACAAACACTTCGAGATGGCTGGGGACATCGGGCATTTCGGCGTCAAGAAGACGGAAGATGAGCAGCCCACTCTCCTCTCGGAGAAGCTGTTCCGGGCTGAGGTGAATCTTGGGAGGACCGACCTCTTCGACAGCATCCGCCTCACCTTGTTCCAAGCTGGTCCGAGTTTTGGCAGATTTGGTCGTGTCAACGCTTGGTTTGGCCTTGGCATGACCCGACGCGGCTGCGGCATCTTTGGCCGGCTCTTGGCTTGTAACGCCATTCGTCTTCTCGGTAGACTTGTCAGCCGTCGCTTGGCCATCCTCCTCCTCATCCTCCTCCGGATCCGCAATATTCAGACAGGGGTAGAAAGTAGCGGTGTAATGAAGCGTACCCTTGGCGATGCCTTTGCCGTGTAGACGAAGCCCGCCCTCGCGACTCTCCTTCCTGTCATGCACGAGATATTCGCCAAGTTCGTTCTTCTGAAGAAAATCGCCGACAGGCAGCTCAACTAGACCGAGACTCCGGTCCTTGCCAACCTTTTCCATGTCCATGACTTCAAGAGTGAGTCTTTCGCGTTCTGAGTGCACAGGAACGTAAAGAACCTCGTCCCATTCGGGATTGAGGTCGTTCCGAAAGGTGACTGTCCGGCCCTTATCAATGCCAGAGAGGAGGACACGCACATAGGGGTCAGATTTGCCAAAAGCCTCGAAGTTGCGCAGGTCAGAAGCCTTTTTGAAATGAAGACGCATGACGCCAACAGGGTTCTGATAGCCACCGGAGCCCGCAACTCCTGAAATAGCAACAGGTCTCCATTGCGCCATCATCTTGACGCGACCAGTGGGAACACCCGCGAGGCTGTACCATTCTTTGCCCTGCTCCATGCAGTCAAGCATTTCGTCAAGCTTGATTTGATACTTGCCAACCACCTGGTCACCGGCGATGTCTCGGTCGTCCTTTATGGTCACACCAAGCTTGGCCGCCTTTCGATCGGTGATAAGGATTTCTTTGGAGCCATTGTCCCATATTGGGTTATTGGTGCGCTTAAGCTTCTTGGTCTGGTGGACTGGCTTGCCGTTGAGGAACAAGTCGGCATAAGGATTAAGACTGCCAACGAGACTCTTGGTACCATCTAGATCCTTCGCCTGCTCTACAGTAAATCGAAGAATGCCCTGGTTAGAGTCGGGAGCAGGCTCAGTGGTACCGTCTTCCAACTTCTTGTCCTCAAGAACAGGGAAAAATCGCAAATCACAGTTGACAATGCCGCGAGCTTTTCCGTCGGCAAGAACTTCAATTTGCTCATTCTCATGGAGGTTGAGCTCCTCTAGATTTTCCATAGCAAAAGTAGCCACGCCGAGCTCCTTGGATTTTCGAAAGTCGTTCTTGTCAAACACTTGAATGTCGAGGGAGTCACTGAAGGAAGTGACAATGAGGTAGTGCGTCTCGTTCCAACGCGGGTTAGGATTGTCCTGTACGTGCTTGGTGCGGGCAAGCTCCTGGCGGCGGTTGAACGTGATGACAGCATAAGGGTCTACGGTCCCGCCAAGCTTGTCCGAGTTCTTGAGACCCTGGGCGCCATGGAGGGTGACGGCTAGGACACCGACGGCTTGGTCGACGGGTGTGCCGGCCAGCATATTGGCAACTTCAATGGGGAATACCTTGGGCGCATACATCATGGGACCGAGGGTTCCATGGATCTGCTCGAGAATAAAGCGTTCGAGGCCAGGAATAAAGTTGATATCGAATCCGAAACTCTCGCCACCGAGAGGTTTGCAGACGTAGTCGATCTCTGGTCGCCCAAGAAAGCACATTTCGACACGGTCAACGTGGGGGAATGGAATCTGTAGCTTTATCTTGAGGCGCATAGTTCCAGAAAATGCCATGTCCTCAACAATGACATCGAGACCTTTGCTGATCATGGCCTTGCCGATACGAATTTCGAGAACGACCTTGGGGTTGATCTTGCTTTTGATCTGACGAGCAGTCAGATCAGCCGTGTCGTTGGGGGTAAAGCTGAATTTCCAATCCATGATGACGACGTCGTCCTCAGTCTTGGGATAAGTCTTGACGTGCTCCATACGCGGGGGCTTCGAGCCGAGAGTGAAGGTTTTGAGCTTGAGACTGTCGAGGAATGCCGGCGTTGACGAACTGAGAATCTGATCGACAGAATTGATGATTGTCTGCGCGAGGACTGGCTGGTAAATGGGCCAGAATTTGACCATGAAGGAGTTGATCCACTCGAGGGACTCGTTATCAGACTCGAGCCTCTTGAGAGCCATTTCGCGACTAATGTCGTCGCGGAAGTTACGGCGCACGCGACGCAGGGAGGTTCGATAATAGGTAGCGCAAACCGCCATGACGATGAGGACCCAGCCCAATCCTCCGCCAAGGACTGCAATGAGCCATGAAGTGATGCAAGCAAGGACAACGACGGCAGTGTTGTGGTACCAGTCTGCGAAAAGAGGGCATTAGTCAGGCGCAATGGTTGGAATAAGACGTTGCAACGCGGGCGATTAGCTAGTCTTACCGCCGTAGAGACTGTCAGGCAAGCGTCCTTCTATCCAAGTAGAGTGATCGAGGAGACTCTCGGCTTCAAGCGCCTTTTCTGACGGCCAGCCAATCTTGGGAGCCCAACCAGTACGCATATACGGAGGCTCTTTCGCGCCTGGGTCAGCTCCGTCGGCGAGTGGCTTGCCGTCGACATCCCTTGCGACGTCGAGGACGCCAGCCTTGGAGGGTTCTGGCAAGTCCTCGACAGGGCCAGTGCCATCGTCCATGTCGGTAACAACGGCGACTGATCGCTCCGGGCGGCTCTGTCGAAGCTCTTGAGGGATCGCCTACAGGTGAATGGTACAGATCAGCAATGCCGAAACATGGCGCGAACAACGGGAACGAAGCAGGAAAAGGGACCAGACATACAGCTCTGGCTTGAGCTCGTTTCTGCTCCGGACTGGCATCGGGATCAAAGGTGAAGGCGGCGACTCCAGCATTGCGGGACTCCTCGACCAGTTCGCGCTGGGCATCGTCTGCGGTGTTGGCATTCTGAGGGTCCCGGGCGGCAGCAATGGCATCGTCGACCTTGGCCTCGCGCGCCTCGTCTGCAGCCATGGTTTTCGATTAGCGTGACGACGCGGTAGCTGGATAGTGAGACTTCGATATCGCCGAAGAGACAAGAATCAATCAATTGGCGCGCGCCGGTTCGCGAGGCGGCATCTAAAAGACCCTCTGCAGCGGGCAGTGCTTTTGCTATTTCAAATCGTGTCGGTGAAGAGAGGGTCGGGCGACGGCGACGGCGAATAGCTAGTTTGCGAGAGGGAAGGCTTGGGATGAAAGAAGAAAGAAAGAGATGCCACTCTGGCCCTCAATCTTGGAATAGCTGAACCAAGCTTGCGCCACAATACAGGGCGACCAGATTGATGAAAATGACGCTGAGCTTTGACAGGGGGGGGTGAGGTGCGTGGTGGAGAACCGTGGAGAGAGGCGACAGTGGGGTTTGGCTTTTAAATAAGGATGATGAGCACGTTGCGATCAAGAGGGAAGAAGAGGTACGTGGACAAGAACGACGACGTTTTTAGTTGTGGGACGTTGATAAGGTGATATCACGCAGCCGGTTTCACAGAAGAAAGAATAGCAGCATAGATTACAGGATGATAAATGAGTTCTGGAACTTGGCGACGTGGAAAGTACGACCTGAACCGAACAGAGGCTCCAGAGCCGTCAGTAATATATGAGAGGAGGGGGTGGCTGGTTGATTGGCGACGACTCAGGTATGTTCCTACTAATAGTAGGTACTAGTAGTAAATGCTAAGTAACAATGTGCTACTGTGACTGTACTAATGTACAGTACTGCAGTAGTACTGTAGGTGGTTTAGTAGAAGGCTGCTCCCGCTAAAAACAAGAGATTGAGCTACACTTGCAGCGTGCAGCGTGCGGTGCGTGCCTTGATTTGAGACATCTTGGAACTCTGCATGTGTAGGTACATATGTACACGCAATCACGATCCTCACTTAGAGGCAGTCGCATCGTCTGCATAACACCAGCCACTACTCACTATTACGTATACTGTTTAGTATATACTAATAATGCATTGTAATCACCCACCTGTGTGCCACTTTCACCATTTTTACCACTTGCACAAACTAGCCAAACATATCAGGGAATAGGCCGATGCTGGGATAGCGAGCTAGTCCTTGAAAAGAGTTTCTTTTATTCAAGATTGTAGGCCCTTATTTTGATGGATACCATCTGCGCCGACTCAATCTTAATTACAGCCCTGTGCTCAGCGCGTCATATATCCCTCGCGCGGCTCCGCCTATACAGTCGAACGATCAAACGCACAGCCTCCTCCTCCTCCTCCCTGCTTGCCTTGCTGGAATCTTACTCGGGTACAGGGCAGTATAGAATACTTATACAGTACTAATATACTAGACCACCAGTCCACCTGTCAGTCAATCAGCTAATCCTTGGTAAGTACCTGAATATTCTCGTTAGCATGTACTACCTACTATATCAGTACTACTAGTAAATAGTACGCTTACCGGCTGGTAGAAGCCTTGCCTCTCACCAAAGACGAAAGAGCTGCCGTGTTGCCTAGCATGCCTAGGTCGTACCGCTACATACTAACCTATCTGCAAGTGTTGGCGGCACTAGCAGCTGGCCTGATTGATTGCGACGACCCCGGTCCTGCTGAAGACCTCAGCCGGCACGGACCACCAGGCGTACAGTAGAGTGGCCTCTATTAAAGCTGCCGTGTCCCAATCTACGTAATTGTGTATCCACTAGATAACCATTGTAGCCATCTTTTTCCACATTGAATCGTGCCGAGGCTTGATTGTAGCTGTAGTAAACATTAAAAATTACTGGTCCAAGTCCACCCCTTCTTAACAGGACAGTGTTGACGCGCGACGTGCCGTCATCTTCTAAATGGTACACGTGGGCGGGCGAGGTTGTGCAGCCCTGCATCAGAAGCATAGGTAGTTTTCATGACCTGAATATGCTAGGCACATACCGTAGCCGCGGGCTTTGGCTCAAGAAATGATTGATTTGATGATTGGTAATGAGAAAACACTCTTACTTACTAGACAAAAATAATACATCATTTTAACACAACAATTGCAATGATGTGCTGGTAAATCAAAACTTGTTACTCGCTCGCTCCCATACATGATTGAAGAAAACAGAGACACCAAGGAGACCCAAAACAAGCTCACAAGCAGTCTTCGTCCTTGCTTTCGACCCGTTGCATGAGCCTCGAGCTCAGAAACCGAAGCCATCATGCTGATGCACAGGACATCGTCCTGGATGACCCGCAAACCATGCCGCAATGCACGCTCGATGAAACCTGCAAAGGCACTCCAGTCGGGCCATGGCGACACCAACAGCAAATTCCTCTAGACAGATTGTGCATTCCGCATCGTCGACACAGTCCTTCTCTGTAGCCGTGTAGGAATACATGCCGGTCCGTCGAGGCATCGGCAAGTCGGCCGCGGCTGCCGACCTTCCGTGTCGGGCCACCGGGCTACCATAAGTGCTGTGAGACTGAATGCAGGCCGCGATGTGTTGTTCGCGCAGCGTCTCGAAATCGGGCAGTGTTGTGGCCGGTAGCTCTCGGTGACAGACAGGACACTCATCCTCCTCCGCAATCTGTGGCGGAGGCGGTAAAGCACGATGACGCGACGACGCTGTCGCACCGTTGCGCATGGCCATGTAAATTTCATATGAAGTCTGGTAAGAAACGCTGCGGCTTGACGTCGGCACGGGATCATGACTTCTGCTCGAAGAACCCTGCTCCTGGTGTCAGTATCGCCGCTCTTAAGTTGCGCAACGCATGCAACGACTCACCATAGTGATGTTCCTTGCAAGAGCTCCGCGATGCGGTGGCGCCTCGGTCAAAGCTTGTAGAGTGCCGGCTGGTCTGCCCGGTCTGCCCGGTCTGTCTATAGTCTCTGATGTATAATACGCGTTGCTTAGGCTGCTGCGAGATCGGTGATGCGTGGAACGAGAGGGCGATTGCGACGTCAAACTCAGTGGCAGTGGCGGTGCGGTGTTGGGATCGGGCACGCACGGATTACAAAGTCTGACTCTCTCTCCACCTGCCATTCCATTATCGAGATAGTTGCGGCTCACAGGGTCGGAAACGATACCCGAAGCGAACGAGCCTTCTGACCACGGCGGACGAACGATGTACTGGTTGGGAATAATGATTCGGTGGGGAGAGCATGAGCTGCACACTACTCGACCGCATTTCCTGGCATCGTGTCAGCGAAAGGAAGACGTTTGTATGCCTTATCACGGCATCGACATACCTGCAGTGGTGTTTCCTGACCCATATACTAAACTGAACGTTGCAGATGGGGCACAGTGTCACCTCAGCATCGGGTTGCCATCTTGGGAGAGCGAATGCCGACGAACCAGGCCCAGGTCTCTCTGCCTGCACACCTTGGGCACTATTCTGCCTCCGCGTACCGCTGCGACGACGAGAGGAAGGGCCAGCTACGGCTTGTGTGGTAACGCTAGTGGGCATTGCGTACGTTGAGTTTCCTGTGTCCCGACCTGAATCATCTGGCTCAGGAAACCAGACTCGAAACCCGACTGGCCGTGTATGGACTGGTGATGGGCCGTCTACGGGAGTCTGCGCCAACGCCCTTGGAGTGGCAACATCCGCGTTTGCAGTATGAACTGTCGCTCTTTCGACCGCGTTGCTATGATCTTGTTCATGTCTGTCGTGCTCTGATCTCTCGCCCCCCCTACTCTCTTGGCTGTTTCGAAACTCTTCACTCCGGACTGCTGCTGTGGATGGTGCACCGACATCTAAGTCTGACACTGCCACTGCCCTCGGGGTGGCGGCTGGGCTGTCATCGGTATACCCACGTCGTATAGTATCGAGCTCACCCGTCATTCCGAATCCGTGACTTGGGGACGACTCGGCTCCATCTCGTGAGGTTTCGGCGCTTGTGGCGATTCTTGGCTCGACAGGTTGTGATATGCCATTTGCGGTCTCTGTGGGCCGTTCTTGAGCGGTGCGGTCTCGCGGGGTAGTCATACTCTAAACATGGACGGAACAGGGCTGCACAATGTGCGGAAGACGCCTGACGCCGACGAAGGAACAGAAGGGGAAGGGGGTGTTGGCGATCTAGGGTGACGATATCTGAATGAAGACTGGGTTTTGTGTAGCCGCCGCTTCTGCTCGGCGAAATGGCGTGAGAAGGTGTTCTTTGGCGCCGGCGGTGTGACGGATGCTCGAACTCTGACGAGGAAGAGTATCAGTAGGATGTGACAAGTAGTTCAATAAAGGACATGGCGCACGCGGTAGGGCAGAGAAGCGGGCGTATGGAAAAACAAAATCGCCAGGGCGGGTTGGCAACTAAGATCAGGACACGCGAGCAGTTGACCAAGCCAACCTTGTGCCCAGGGTTCGAATGGCGTTGGCGTTGGCGTCATTGCCCGTGCGATATTGGTGCTTGTCTTTGGCGGCTTGTTGTACTGAACCCCGCTGGCGATACGATACTGCACGTACTGCATCGCATGTACTGTACAGTCTACTACTACTAGTACTAGTAGTAGTACCTGTAGTACGCTTGCCTGCCTGTGCCTGCGCCTCACTACGAGAGACGGCATGTGCTAGGTAGTACTGTACGTTAGTATAGCCCGTCCCGTACTGTAGTGGCAAGCGGTGCAGGAGGTACTGTACTACAGTATCAGCTGTCTTACAGCACCATATGTACCTACAGCACACTAATCAGGTAGTACTCTTAATGGAGGACGGTACGGTGCCTCCTGTTGGTCGAACAATCTGCCAGGGTGAAGGGACAACTAAAGACTTTGTATGTATCGAAAGTATTGCGAACGTTTCTCTCTGCAGTATCTTTTGCGGGTTTCTTCTTCCATCCTGAAGCCCCTCAACAGGTCGGCCTTTAAGCCGCAAATCCCTCCTTGTGAGTAGATATTTGCAGGTAATCCAATGACAAAGCCTTGCGCTGCATGGCTGGACCTACCTTGTGTTGCTACACCCAGAGGTCATCAGATATTCAAAAGCGTTGGATTGGAACAAAAGATATCCTAGACGATGAAGCACAATTAGTTTAGCGACCGACAAACTATCTACCGAGACATCATCAGAGCGCATAGGGTACGAATGCTGCAGCCGAGAAGCAAAAATGCAGGCAGTTAATCAAAAACAACTAGCGATAATTGTTTTTGGAAAAAAAAAATTTCCAATCAGTTAGATTCTCCGCTTGTTAGAGAGTCCGACGTGTACGTATATCTATATAGTATATCATGCTGTATAATAAATATCAATAATATATTACAGCTAGAATCTTTATGGATAAATATGGGGCGTACATCGCGGGTACTACGTGACAAAATAGGGAGAGCAAGAACAATTTGCTTCTATCAGGACACCTCTCCCTCGTTGACCTTTACTGGCCTTCTCTCGTCATAGATCCTGAATAACCCAGATCACCGACCACGATGGCCATTCGCATCCCTGTTGGTCGAGTCACCACTCGCCTGGCGCAGCAATTACGACCTGCTGGCGCTGCCGTCTCGACGCCGTCGGGTGGTGCGCTGGGCGCGATTCCTCGCTTGCTGAATCGCCAATCTCGACGCTCTTACTCGTCCGAGCCGCCGCGCGCGAGCAATCCCAACAAGATCAAGTTTTGGCCATTTTTCGTCGTCATTGGTCTCGGCACGGCTGGCTATGTGGCGCTGGTGAATCGTCGCAAGGGTAGGTAGCCAAACAGGACAGGGGTTGTGCTTCTTCAAAGGCAGAATCAGGAGAACGAAAATCAAAAGGAAACGCAGAACGCGAAGGCATAGTGCCAGTTGCTAACGAGTTCGCTTCCGGCATGCAGGCACCGCTCCAGCCCCCGGCACCTCGCAACCGAACCCATTGACCGGACAGCCGGTCGAGCCGGCCGGCCCCGTCTTCTCCCCCAAGGACGTCACCGTCGTCTTCGTGCTGGGCGGTCCTGGCGCGGGCAAGGGCACGCAGTGCGCCAAGCTCGTCGAGCAGCACGGCTTCACGCACCTCTCGGCCGGCGACCTGCTGCGTGCCGAGCAGGACCGGCCGGGCTCGCAGTTTGGCGACCTCATCCGCGACTACATTAAGAATGGCCTCATCGTGCCGATGGAGGTGACGGTCAAGCTGCTCGAGAACGCCATGGCCGACGCGCTTCGGAAACAGGGCGGTGGCGGGAAGAAGGGCCAGTTCCTCATCGACGGGTTCCCGCGCAAGCTGGACCAGGCGTACAAGTTCGAGGGCGCCGTGTGCCCGGCGCGCCTGGTGCTCTTCTTCGACTGCCCGGAGAACGTGATGGAGGCGCGGCTGATGGAGCGCGGCAAGACGAGCGGGCGCGCGGACGACAACGCCGAGAGCATACGCAAGCGCTTCCGCGTTTTTGTCGAGACGAGCATGCCGGTCGTGGACTACTACGAGAAGCAGGGCAAAGTGATCAAGGTGGAGGCGGCGGCGGCGGCGGACGACGTGTTTGCGACGACGCAGAAGCGGCTCCGCGAGAGACTTGGTTCGGATTTCTCTTGAGACTTTTCTTCTTCTTCTTTCTTCAAGACTTTGTGACGGTCTGTGTTGTCGTTTTTTTTTTCTCTACAAGACTTTTTCCTTTTGTCGGAATAGACGGTTGCGGAAAGAGATGCAACCTGTACAATATTTGAGACTCTTTCAAGAGCCTCGGGACGTCTTCTGAGCAGAGAGTCATCCCTGTTGCTTGGCCTCGGCTTCTCTGTCCCCTGCCCCTCGCTTTTCTCCCCCTGCAATGGCTCGCCTGCCTTTGCTACGAAGACTTCATCTCGACCAGATAGTCAGTCCATATACACTTTGTTCTACAATAATATACTATCATATATAGCATTTGAGTTCCATAATCTCCATGACCTGCCTCTTGTTCGGGGTACGCTACGGTCGGTCCTTGTCCCATCTTAGCAGCCCGTGCCAGCCGCTCACGACGGGAACAGCTGAAAGATTTCAGATTATTGACCGCGCCAACGACGGTGCATCGTATAGATAACCATGTTCGTATATAGTAGTGTAGGCGCTTCAAGCCACACTAACGTCAACACTGCTGCTACGGTGTTCATCTAGAGTTCCTAGGCATGAGAGCGACATCCGATAAATTTGGAGCGTCGTCCCGGGGTAAGCGGAGTTCCGAGTAGGCCAGTACAGGTGGAGTTTGACCTCTTGGCGTCGTTTCGGACAGGAGTTGGCTAATGTCCAAAAAACCTTCTCATCAAAGCACATCTCTTTCGACTCGGATTCCCAAAAGGGCAGAAGGACGAGAGAAGCGGCACCGCGGGTGCTGGCCTCGAAAGCCGCCCCTTTTGCAACGAGTATCCGTGAACTTTCAGGGCAAGCATGCCTCCACGCGACGATGTGAGAAGACAATCCGCCGCCATTGCCAAGAAAAGGCTTGGAGATTCGAATTGCATCATCTGGTCTTAGATGCGCATGCAACGGCGGGGGGTCGCTCGGTAGACCCCTACCCCCAAGCTGAGAGAAGTTGACCGACGGCTTTGAAAGATCATTCCTCCTCCAGTAAGCATCCTCTCCGTCGGCTTGGACAGGAGGATGGCGCTGAAGGGGACGGTTTAAATCCGGTGGCGTCGCGGCTGCCTCATGTTCCGCACGAGCTAGAGGGATGATGATCTACGGATAGAAAAGACCCTGGAGATGGCCAGCAACTCATGTGCAGTATCATTGGTCATTTCGCTCTTGACTTTTGGGGTCAGACTCATTTAGAAGCACGCGCTCTAAGAAAGACGATAGTCCTTGTCGGGCTGGGTGGTGCAGCCCTAGTTGACCGCCCTTGTGGATTTGATGTCTCCAGCACGGGGTGTGGAAGCAACAACGGCGACGCAAATTATGTCATGCCAGCGGAGTCTGGCAGCAAATCTGACAGGCCACCATTGATATCAGACTGCCTTGCTTGGCCGATGAGTTGCGGGACGTCGCATATTGCGCTCAGAAGTTCACGATGGCTTGCACCTTGTTATGAAGGTGGCTGGCCCGAGGAGCCGTAGTGCTTGGAGAGCGATTCAGTCCTGGGCGCTGATGGCGGAGTACCTAGCCGATATAGGAGAAGCAGAGTGTCCTACTGCTTTCTATCGAATAATATACTTCAAGGCAAGCAAAAGACATGACTCGCACGTCCGAATACCTTGTTAGAACGGGGCGTGGGGGAAAAGGAGGGGGGGGGCAACTGCAGACAAGGAGTCAATTATCGAACCGATTTTATTGACCAAAATTGAAAGCATTAGTTTGTTTTTCTTCATAATTTGATATGTTTTAATGATTTACCATGTCTATCACGGCTATTCCGGGAGGAGTGAAAGGGAGAATGAAAGAAAAGCAAGCTTTCCGGCTCATCCGCAGACGAGCAGTAGAGAGCAATTAGGTCTATTTGAGTTGCGACAAGCCAAAAAAATTGCTACATATCTATACTAATAATC
>JAFEME010000403.1:0-27707 GCA_018831755.1 Niveomyces coronatus
TTATTATTATAATTATATCTTAGTATATCCTACTAAAGTTAGCCTATTCTCTAGTTAACTCTAGGATTGCTCGCCTATAACTAAGGTATCCCTAATATTATATTATATCTTAAGATCACTATAATATCTAATATAATATAGTGTTTTATGCCTTATATATAGATAGGAAGCTATATAACCTTTATTTCTACTTATCCTTAGCTATACTTTACTATGCCTCCTTCTATAGTTATAAGTTAGTAGGGCTTATCTTTATTTTTCTAGTATAATTTAAATCTATTAATAAGATTTAGTAAGATATAGTTTCTTTATGCTCTACTATCTATTATTACCTAGGTTTCTTTTCCTACTATTATAATATTAATAATAAGATATTTATATCTATTAATATTTATAGTATATAGAGACTAATTAGATCTCTATTAAGAGAAAGGCCTTAGTTACTCTAATAGCTACCTTTTCCTAACTATTAATTTACCTTTTATAGTGTTTAAAAAATGCTTAGTTCCTTTAGAGCATAGGAGCGTAGGCGGCGTCTAGATCGCCTACCTATTATACTAATTAAATCTAGGCTAAGCGGATTACTTATTATAATACTATTTCTACTATCCTTATATTATAAGGTTATAGCTTAGATAGTATATATATTATTATCCTTAGTATAATATTTATTCTTAGACTTCTATAGTATAAGTTTATTCTTATTATGTTTCTAGATTATCTAGTATTATAGATCTATTTCTAGGAATAAGCTATATCCCTATTCTAGTATAAACTTTAGAAACTACCTATATTTTAATTTCTTCTATAGGTGTCGTCTATAATTATTATATAAGTATAAAGCCTATAAGATCCTAGCGTAGTCTTAATATTAGGTGCTAAGTGCTAGGTGTTATACGCTAAGGAGTTAAAGTCGTAGATTAAGGTGTGCTTCTACTTTATATAGTCTTATAATTAGAGCGTAAGGGTCTATAATGTCTATTCCCCTAATCGTAACTCTAATAGGTTCTAGGTCTCCTTTTCTAGTTAATAGTGCACTAACTAGATAATATTCTAGTAGCTTAGGTCCTTATAGGAGTAGAATGTAATTATAAGCGTTAGATAAGTTAATTAATCTAATCTCTAGTAGTTAAGTTCTATATTCCTAGTCTTTATTCTTAATATAGACTATATCTAATTCTTCCTCTAAGAAGTAATTTCTTTCTAGTTTAGAGAAGTAATCTTTACTATTAGTTATACTAATATTTTTAGTTAGTAGTTTATCTCTATTAGTAGCTTAAAGTTTCTATCCTTTAGGTATAGGCTTCTATTATTTCTTAAGGCTTTAGTATTTATTTATAAAGTGCCCTACTTTTCTATAGTTATAGTACTTTCCCTTTTCTTTATAAGTAGTATTAAGTTCTATAGGTCCTAGGTAAGTTCTATATACTATAGATCCTCCTTATTATTTACTAATATTAGGTTAATTACGCTTATATCTATAAAACCTATTTTATTTTCTACTATATTTAAGTCGTTAGGCATAATTCTAATTATTAATCTTAATAGCGTTTATAATAAATACCTTAATAGTTCTAGGTCGATCCTACTTTAAGATTTTATCCTTTATATCTTTATATAGTCTATTATAGAATAGTTCTATCTAGCTATTATTATCCTATTTAAGTTTAGTAGTAATCTACTAGAATTCTTATATATAGTGCTAAGTAGATCTAGTTTATTTAAGTGACTTAAGTTTATAAGTCATAGTATGTAATTTATCTAGGTCGCTAAAGGTATTCTTAAGGAGTTGTTTAAACTTCTTATAGTCCTTAAAAGCTTTATTAGTTTTAGTTTTCTAATCTATAGGACTATTATTAAGATAGTCTTTAAGTATTAGCTCCTACTATTCTAATACCTTACCTATTAGAAGGTTCCTAATATAAAGAATTTAATTTTTAGCTATATTAAGACTATTATTAACCTTAAGGTAGGCTTTAGCTTAGGTTAAGAAGGTCCTAATATTGCCTTTAGTTCTATTATAGCTCTCTAGCTTAGGGAACTTAGGTTAGCTATAGTTATTCTTTCCCTTATTAGTCTTAAGTTCTTCTAACTGTTTTATAAGATATTCTATCTATTATTTTATTTCCTTAATAGTTTTAGCTTACGCTATAATAACTTAGGCTAGGGTAGTAGTATTACTATTTATAGTAGATATTATAAAGGTTAGTGCTACTTAAGGTTTTAAGTAACTTACTAAATAGGACTAATTAAAATATAATAGTAGCTTATTCTAAGTTATAAAAGGGTCTATTTCTTAGGAAGTAAGTTAGGTAAATATAAGTAGGCTTAATACTAGATAAGTTGGTTTATTATAGTATATAATAAGTACCGTTAGGAAGTTATTCCTAATAGTAAACTATTACTTAGATTAATTAGTAAAGATCTAGACTACCTAGCTACTAGAATCTCTATCCCTTATATACTTATTTATCTCTCTACTATAATTTAGGATCACCTTACTTACTAGTGATCGTAGTAAGCGGCGCTTACTATGCTTATGCGTGATCTTTATAAGCGCGTTATATGACCCTTAGGGTCGCGTTGCCGCTTATTATTTACTTAGCCGCTTCCTTAGGCCGCTTAGTAATGCTGCCTTTTTATCGTTTATAATAACCGCCCCCTTAATAGTAAGTGTAGGTTCGCGGCACATAGTATTATTTAGTATCCCTATAACTATAACTATCTAAGTATCGAAGGACATTTCCGCTCGAAAGAGATAGATAGATTTTATATTGTAACGGTGAAGGCTTATATCCTAAATACTTGTATCGCCTCCCTATTATAACTGGCAGCTTTGACCGTAGTAGTAGTCTTTTAGTGAGCTCCTAAGATAAAGCGACTATTAGTGGCGCCTCCTGTCCCTTCTAAGAGAGTTAGACTATAAGGGCGCCGAGCTCGTCTCGTTAAATCCAATGCGGACAAGCGGGATATTATAGTATATATGCTCCGTTATAGCTTTTTCTAAGCCTATTTTACTAGGTAGCTAGCTGGCCTCTCTAATATCACTCCTACAACCTATAGCACCTGGTTTTCCAATAGTCTATCCTCGAAACTGTTTTATGCATACATAGAAAGGGAAAGAGAATAAGGTCGTATTTATTAAAGTTAAGGAATAAGAAACATTAACTAAGCTATATAGGCGTAGCCATCTATAGCACACCTATAAATCCGACCCAACCGGATTTTAGATACTTACGGCATAGTCCCTCTAATTTCTCGTAATAATTAGTCTAAATCATCTAGACTTAATGCTTAGGCCTAGCAGGCTTCTAGTCCTTTGCTAGAGCCTACGTAGTAAGCTATAGTAGCCTACTTTTCGTCCTTATACCGCAATAAAGCTTCTTAAAGACATTAGTCCTAGTAAATAAAGTTAGTAAGGTGCGGTTAAAAAAAGCAATAGCGCATAGGATAGAAAGATAAGCGATGTTTTAGTAGGGTGGCTATTTTATCTACTTAGTAGATAGAATAGTTCTACTTTTAACGCTTACTAGATCTAGTGCCTAACTTGCCCGCCTAGCCTTTAGTTTCTTACTATACTAGACTTATAGTGCACTAGGAGATCGCCACGGCAATTAGGCAGCCACTTATTTCTAAGTTTTGCCGCTCTCCCTTAGTCGAAGCAATAGATAATCTTCTTTAGCCGTAAACTTTAGGCAGCTATTATATCGCAGAGATGGCCCGTCCTGGTTAGCTCCTAGTGCATAATCATAAGTATGCTCACGCTCTAGGAAGAGAGAGAGACTCTATAGGGCACATAGTGACCATAGAGTCAAATCATCAACGTTCTCTTTTTAATACTATTTCTAATCAGATACATAAGACTTAGTTAGCGTAGGAATAGCATCTTTCTATACATAAGAAGCATAATCTATGACACCGCTAGTGCCCTAAACACTCTTATTATAGTAAAGGCAGTATAGATAGAAGCCTATAATATTACTATCGACACTTAGGCGCATGCCGCTGTCGATTTCTAATTAAGGTGATTTTATAGAAGCATTATAGGCATTAACGATAATTAGAGGGCTAGAAGGTTTAGTATAAGAAGTATATAAAGGATGCTATTATAATATCTCTAGAGCAGATCCTTTATATAATTGCTTATTTATAACCTAGGATTCTATCTATACTATGATTTTAGAATATAAGAAGATATTAGTAAAAGCAAGCTTTAGAGTAAAATAATGATTAACGATTTATTATGTAGGGAAAAGTGTGTGCTTATATGTATGGCTGGACAATGCTTGTTATTTGATTTCTGTGACATGCTTGCTTTATGAATACGATCGGCCGAGATCCATCCCGTCTTTTTGCACAATGACTCCCTAGCGTTGCTGCAGCAGTCGTAATAAAAACGGCTCATGTTAGACATGCTTATGATAACTCAGTAGTGCTACTGCACGGTTGCCAACCTGTCAAGGCCTTTTTGTTATCCATTTACTACAATTAGCCTAGATGGATAGGCTCTATGACTGGCGTGCTATTATGCTGGCCAAGCACTCACGTCATGTCGACCTCAATTACATGCAAAATAGCCGTTCCGGCGTGTCTTACAATAGCACATAATCTTCATCATAGTATGCTTTGAATGATATGGTGAATAATGTCGACTAGTCAAGCTAGCCAATTTGGGACGCTCTTTCTCTAGAAGTCTGACCGACACTCTTTTAGAGCATAAGTAATGATAATAATGATAGTTAATAAGAATAATAATAATATTAACGTAGGTGCATAGCGAGCGGGCCAGCATAGCGAGCGGACCACTAGGACGCCCATGGGCAGCAAATTTACCATAACATCGCATTAACATATAAAATTAATTAGTTCTCGTCCGATTTCCCTTCTTTAGACGTTTTCGCTTCGATATTATAAGTGCGTGCATTATAGCCGGTCCTTCTATATATACCGCATCGCCTACCTTTAGTCTCCTTCCTCGGCTTACGCTAATAACTACCCTAATCTTCCTACAATATGTGCTGCTTAATGTTAATATAGTCTTAAAGAGCCTGTCCCTTAGCTATAGTCATGCTTCCGCCCTAACGTAGTCGATTTTTTCTCGCCCTTCGCCTCTTGCTTATCGTTGCGTTAGCTGCTCGAAGATATTTATTCTCCGCACGCAATAGAGCCATCTAATGCATGATTCTATACGCGACCTTTGCAAACTAGTCTATGGCGGTTAAAGTTGTCGTTAGCGAGCTTCCTTAGTGGTTGCTGATTCTTTTTTTTAGTATAATCCGTCTAGGAAGTCGCCTCTGTCGGATTATTTAGCGTCCTTAGAACCTAGCGGTCGGGCAGCTCTAGCACCTTAGTAATAGGGGTTAACGTGCGCACCTTTACTTCTAGTTTTAATAACATACTTTTAGGATCCGTAGGAATAAGGCTAGACCCTCTAAATACTCCTACGATATTATATTCTATTATAGCCACCTAAAATACAGCGAAGAATATAGGGAGGAAGTTAGCCTTAATAATATACGTAATATAATACCTTATTAGCCCTTTAATTTCTCGCCTATATGCCTTTTTAAGCGGCCTAAAACAACTAATATTAAGCGGCTAAAGCATATAGGACGAATAAGGTGGTATATAGAGCGTAATAATATTATAATCCTTATAGAGTAGCTTAAATTCTATTAGGTAGTGGCTCTTATAACTATCTATAATTAAAAGCTAAAACACACTAGAGGTTTATAACTATATATGCTTTTTAAAGTGCTAGATCTATTTAACACCTATTTTATTTATCTTCTATCTATAATTAGTCTTAGAAATAACCTAGTTAGGAGGTAGCATACTATCTTTATACTAATTAGTAAGGTGGTATTACCTAGCTACTATAATAAAAGGCAGGATAGGCTAGCCCTATAAACTAATACCTTAAATCGCTATAACCTATTCCCTATTTCCTAGCTATACTAATTTCGCCTTACTATATCTTCTAGAGCTTATAATAACTATATTAGATAAGATTATGCCTATTATAAAGCTAATCTTATTAAAGTTATAGATATTAGACTCTAGGATTCTATATTTTATAATTATAATTATTATAAGCTAAAACTATGCCTTTATTATATCTAGGTCTTTACACTATGCTCTCTAGTAGTTATATTTATATATAAAACGCATAGCTAATTCTTTTTAGTGTTTAATAAAGTTTAAAGCCTATTATATACTAACTAATAGCCTATTATAGTCTACTAGGAGTCGATTAGCTATATCCTTAACACTATAAAGTTAGAGAGGAAATGATTAAGCATCTAGGTTAAGAATATATTAAATAATAGTTGATTCCTCTAAATCGGTAAGTTTGCGTAAATTTATAACCATATCGCGCCACGATAGATGGCAATCGCGCCGGCGCAACAGCGTGGTCTTTAACACGCTGTAGAGCTGCTAAGCTTCCCGAATGCTTAGTTTACCGTCATTCTTAAGAGCTTCGAGGGCCAGGAGTACGATGGCTTCTTTTAACGCGGAATCCATTAGTCTTAGTGGAATTGTACGACTTTTAACATGATTGTCTGACTCATAGGTAAAAGTGGTCCGCTCGCTATGCTGGTCCGCTCGCTATGCTGGTCCGCTCGCTATGCACCTACGTTAACTACAATTGGGTCGGCCGATAAGTTTGTACATTGATGTTCTTACATGTAAAGAAGCAAGTTAAGACTACAAAATACAGGGCTGCTGCATCCAATGATGGCGTCCGAGCTGCTATACCCCAACTCAGTTTCGAGGATGCTCTTCGGTAACTCAGTCCAGCCCGCGCGACCGGAGTCATTCGGCGACTTCGAAAAGCTTCGGAAGTCAGCTATCCTCAACCCTGGCAAGTATCTGATCCGTGGAAAAGCACCGACTCATAGATGCGAAGTCTAACAACGCTTTACAATAGATGACGATAGTCAGTGCTAGAAATTATTTAGTGACTAACTAGTTAGTTTTTGATCACAAGTGACTTTCAACGGAATAAGCCGAGACGCCGCTGGAAAATCGAATCAACGGTCATTACCCTTTTAGTCACGCCGGTCTGCACGAACCAGCCAGCGAGCTTTTCCTTGTGTCCGAATGATTTTTTCTGGCCATTTCTGTTATTATATTATCCTTCCACTGTCGCGATGAGCCCCAGCGCGGTCCTGGAGCCGATCGTGCCACTGGGTGGGAAGTGCAAACGTCCAGTGTCCCTGCCAACTACCAAATCAGCAGCCTGAAAGCAACGGAGGCATGCTAAGACAACATCATGGTTTGACTAGCGCGAGCCATAATGTATCGACCTACATAACTTGACCTTGTATACTAGTTTGTTGTTAGATGGCAAAGACCTCCTGCTTATTGTAGCAAAACACCAAAATATTGTCCTTGATTTCTGCCCACTTTGCCAGTTCCCGACACAATAAGGTCTGTGCTCTCCTCTAGCCCAGGACGGCGGTGGAAGTTGTAGCCGCTGCACAGCCCACTTAAGGTTCCCCTGCGAGTACATGCCCGCGTTGTGGCCTCCACCCCCCGGCGAGCCCAAATTAGTAACGTCGGCCACCCACTTAAGAATACCCCACCTAGGAACACGCTCAACGCGTCGCGACTCTCCCCACCTCTTCCTTATAAAAACCGCGATAACTTCACTAATTATTAATATTATTAAGCTAGATTTTTAATATAGCATTATAAGTGCCCTAAATATACTAAAAACGACCTTTAAAATGCTATTTAGGCTGTTATTAGTGGCGCAATATAGGCGGAAGCCGCGAGGGCCTAGGGAATCCCTCGACCAACGCTCTATGGCCGGATGAGCGGAAAACAGTTAAAAAAGGAGGCTTTTAAGCCTATACAACGCCTTTCTAGGGATTAATAGAGGCATCTCGCTAGCTAGATCCTAACTTAAGAGGCAATAGGGCTTATACTAACGTATAATTAGGTTAGAGAAATAGCTTATAGGTTGCTATATCTAATAATGACCTTCGCCTAATTAGTAAGAATTAGATAGAAGGATTCTTCTATAGAAATTCTAAGGTAAAGACCTTAAGAGGTAAGAGAATCGATCTAAAGAGAGTAAATAGGGTGTTAACTAACGCTATAAAGGACTTCTTCTAGCTTCTTACTATTCTAACCCTATAAGATATTCCTCTAAAATACTACTATAATATAGATAAGATAGGGCTTATAGTAGGCTAGAGAGAGAATAGATTAGTAATAGGTTTATTAGTAAAGAAAGTAGCCCTAAAGAAGCAGTCTAGGCAGCGCTTTTAGAGCATAATTATTAAGTGTATCTTAGTAGCTAGAATAAAGCTATTACTATTTATAATATTCTAAGGCAATAGCGTATAATAATAATACTTCCCTAATAACCTTAAGCTATATACTTATTAGCACTTTAATATAATAGTAAAGGGCTAGATAAATAATAATATCGCTCTTTACTAGCTTAAGAAGGTCTTTATCCCTAGAATAAAGCTATTATTACCCTACCACTAGCTGCTAGTTATTAATAGCTATAGTAGTTATTATACTACTAATTTTCTATAGGAATATTACTAGAATAATATTTTCCTACTATTCCTACTAGTATATAGCTCCTATTTACTCTAGCCGCTTAATATAGCTGTCTTTAGGCTAGTTAAGTTATATTATTATGCTGCCCTTAGGAGACAACTAACTATCGCTAATTCCTCGCCGCTTAGGAAAGTCCTCTTTTTAAGGTGTTATCTAGAGGCATAGGAGCTTAGAATAAGCGAAAAAAACGTTCTAGCTAGCTAGTAGGCGGCAGGGCTTTAGCCGTTAAATGTTGTAAAGCCGCTGCTTAGCCTACTGCTCCTTACGCCGCCTATAAAAGGACCTATAACTCTAGAAAAAGAAAAGCTGCCTCTAGAGGCTTAAAAAGATGTTTTCTTAACGCCTAGCCATAGCTTAGTAGTTAAGAGGCTGTTTTCTATACTAGATACACTATTAAAAACCTTATCTACTAAGCGCCTAGTTATCTAAAAATTTTAGAAGGCGATTAACACTTATAATAGCATAATTATTATAAAAGAGATATATATAAATAATCTTTAGTAATAGCTTACTAATCTACGCGCTAAAAAGCAAGCAAAAGTTATAGCGAATCCTAATAAATCGTTTATATAAGTCCTTAAGGTTAAAAAGGCATATCGCTAGTGCTAGGAGCAATTAATAGGCGTATAAGAGGCTAGTATAATTAATTTTTCTAATGCTAATATGTCTAATACTAAGGCTATTACTATATAATTATTAAATAATTAATTATAATTAATTATAGCTGCAATTAAGTGTGTTATTAAGAGTGTTGTGTTGTGTTGAGGCTGTTCCTAGGTGGGGGTATTCTTAAGTGGGTGGCCGACGTTAGGGTCTGGGTAAGCCTGTCCGTTGCCATTTTGCTAGATCATTTTCCTGCCGCAAAAGATGATGCAACTTTGTCAATGTGCGTCAAATCGAGAACAACATTGTTTGATTTGACTTATGCCAGAAATCGTCCGATTTGTTTGGTTTGGTGAGGTGTCTGCTTGATTGAGTTGATTCAGAAAACCGCTGTGTGGCACCACTAACTCTGTTCGACGCACTACCCTGTGGGCTGCATTTGTGGTAGCAATAGTAGCCGTTATGTCGTGGTCCAGGGTAAGGCAGGAGGACGGACTACAATCTATCTACTTGAACAATCAATTCAACGCATACAGATATAGAATCACATGCTGTATCTCTAATCCTATGGCTTTTAAAGGGCGCGTGTATTGCGGGTGTGAAATCGGCGGTGTAGCTTGATGCGCTTGATGCCAATCTCTCGCGCCGACACTGCCTATTTCATTTTGGGAGTTTCATCACGGCCTGTTTCGGCTTGTGCGAGCGATTTTTCTCCATTTACGTTAGTTCATAGCTGCAATCTAAATTACATTTAGGGAATAGCTCGGTGGGGGAAAAGCGGCTCCTTATTGTGGATGGCCACGATTCCCACCAAACCAAGCAGTTTATCCAGTACTGTGACGATCACTACATCATCCCTTTTGGCATGCCTCCAAACCTTACACACATTCTTCTACCTCTTGACGTGGTAGTCTTTCAGCCGCCGAAGCACTACCATGCAAGAGCTCTGGATATTATGGTTCGAGATGGACTTGTCAGTATTGGCAAGCTTGAGTTCCTTTCCTGCATAGGCGTTGTGTTCGATCAGGCTTTTCAAGAGAGTACAATACGCTCGGCGTTCAAGAAAACTGGAATCTATCCCTTCAACCCGCAGCCAGTCCTCGACATCTTAGCCGCTCGTCAGCCTGAGAGCACTCCGTCCCCTACTTTCACTGGATTACAATCTTCACCATTTGGCATTCCAGTCACACTTCGTCAATTGAATAAGGTGACTAAAAAGACCGCCAATGTAATCCAGGAAGATGAGGACCTTGATCCTGATCTTCGTTACGAAATGAGTCACTTTATCAGAGGGTCGCTGTCGCTGGCTACGGAGCTGATGCAGACCAAGAGAGACTTGAGGAGAATCGAAATGGTGGAGCACCTTGCACGACAGCGTAAGGCTTTGAAGAATAGCCCTTTACAGTCAGGGGGGGGTGTTAATGGTGGCTCAGGGCCGTGAGATGGTGAGGCAGAGGGAGGAAGACCAGGTGGCCAAGGCGAGGAAAGTAGTCGCGGCAGCAGAGCTGAAGGCGCTCAGCGCGCGAGAATGTGTGTTTGAAGAAGTAGCAAAAGTGGCGCGTAAATTGAGGGCTTCTGAGAGGCTGAGCAGAGCAGAAGTCGTCGATTCCGAGGGTGGTGGGCGGCTGTTGAAGCGATTCTAGTAAGAAAGGTGCAAAAAGTGGCTGAGTGGGTGTCCAGCACCATCTACATGGTGCGAGCTCGCGAGTTCCAAGTAAAGTGGGGCGTGGCACGAGTACTGTCCATGATGGATAGTGCCGACTAGTTTCGCAGCAGAGCGTCGGTTTCTTACGATGCCGGCTGATTGTTCAATCCATCAATACATCAATCGAAGGAAGAGTATCGTTGATTATTGACATGATAAATCAAGTCGAGAATTGGCGCTGCGTGCGTTGAGTAAACCACATTCGCCAATCAGTGGATTTTATGGATAGATTCCTCATTACGTCAACTGTTGATGTCAATGACTCAATGCATTCCATTTTCATTGACTTGAGAGGTTTAGGTATTGAGTTTTTCTACTGTCTCTCCTCTTTCTTTGCGGCGTGATGAGTAGAACGAATGAAAAATGGTGCACTATGTTGCTACACATTAGTGAGCATATTGAGAACTATTATGACTCATTGCAGCGTAGTCTCGGGGGCGCGGCAACTCCACAATGTCTCGATGGTGGACTTGGAGAAATAATAAGCAACATCGAGGGACACGAGACTTGTGTAGACAATTTCAGATCCTCTTTCCAGATTAATGTGTCACAACACGGCCAGTGCTGTGAGCTGCAAGACTTTAGAGCCGGACGTAAAGGTCCGCTAGAGAGATTGTGGATTACGTCACAGACACCTAATAGCAAGCTGATCTTGAGTATATTGAGCACTTCGATAGACATACGGCTGAAAAGCGCCTAGCTTACCTTCTTTTTGCTGCATATACGAGGCCAGTACGTGTCAGTTATGTTGACCACCAATCGTATTTGGTATAATTCTAAAATCTGGGCAATTGTGGTGGGCTGCTTCCTATGCTGCTTACTGTCCAGATGACGAGGAACAAATTGAGTCAAATAGAGAAGATCATATCAAAACGTTTATCACTTCGAGCTCATAGAAAAGTCTAGAGGCTCGGCTGTGAGCGGCTTGACCGTTACAGCAATTCCTCCATACATTAAAGTCATGCCTTTCTTGTCTTGCTTTTTGACTTATGATATACTCAGTAGCATAAAGCATATATAAAGGGATCCATAATTTTCGTACCATAGAGTCTATGATGTGGTCTGAAAGTTCGTTGGAATGTCGTTTTTAGATCACACTTCATAGCTTCAACATCAATTCAATTCTTAGTCCGAACTTTGATCCAAATTTGTGCCCTCATTTCCACATCACTATCTTCCGCGACAACCAAGTTCGAATCCGAATCGGAAAGAAAAGATCAAGCCAGAATATGGAAGAAGCAAGTTTACCAGTCTCGTCTTTCTTCGCTGGGAAAACTGTGCTTGTCACAGGGGCGACGGGCATGTTTGGCATCACGCTGTGCTGTAGCCTGCTCTTAAGAACCGACACGGCGCTCATCTATGCTCTGGTACGCGGTGGTAAAAAGTATATGTGATCAGTCTGTCCAACTGCCTACGAGCTGACAATTCTCATGACAGACGTCTCTGGCAATGGTGGAGCCAATATCTCTCCCAAGAGATGCTTTAAACCCTGCGGCAAATCAATTGTCTCGCCGTTATTGACGGCGATATTCGTCATAAATTCTATAGAATGGAAGAGAAAGTACAGCATGCAGTCTCTGAATCTACATCGATTGTGATACATGCCGCGTCCTCGTTGCATCTGCTCAGGCCACTGGCAGAAAATGATAGGACGGGTAGTTGTACCGTCACAGGCTTTTGCGAAATAGGCCTCAACGTTTCTAAAACTCGAGCGATTTGTGCTTGTGTCGACAGCTTTTGTCAACATTGGCGGACGTCACGGCTTGTGGGACATGTCCAGAATACGAGTTCGCACGCTACGCATATCCGTATCTATATGCCAAAAACCTAATGGAGAGACTTCCTACGATATACTTTAACGAAAAAGGCATAACACGCACTTTAATATAATTTCGGCCGTCGCTGTTCGCTCCTGCCGAGACATTTCCGAACCCTATGTTTCAGAAGATAGATTCCAATCTCCTAACTTACTATATAGGCTACTTCTTACCTATTAGCCAACTAAGATTCGCTACAGCAACTTTCTTGCCAACCAAAATGACACTATAGTCGAGCAATCCCTATCGATCTCGCAGTCAACCGTCTCATCGTTCATCTTGCCTACATAACAACTAAGGTGGTCCATACGACGGCCGGGGTTGGCCTTAAGGGTTCAATGATTAAAGCATAGAACCATATTAACAGCTAGCGCAGGAAATAGTTCGGTAAGCCGAAAAGTGTACGGCAATGCCAAGACTAGCATACGCCGCAAGAAGGATTTCTAGCGCGAATGTCGTGCATGCTTAGGACAGCAGCGGTCTTCAATGAATCAAAAACGCTGCGCGTGTAGGAGACGATGCCTGAACCAGAGCGGCTGGAATGGTCCTTTTGGCCAGCGGCAGACACAATCAGCCCCGAGCGTCTAGAGGCTCGCAAGCAAAGCATCGTGATTGTTATACAGGCCAAACTGAAAAAACGGTCCCGTTTTGCTTTTTACATGTTGAGATGCTGCCTGCGTTAGTTTCACAATGCTCACCTAGATATGAACCCTTCACTAAAATACCTGGCTCGTTTTGAGGCGATCTTTCATGAGGATGTATGGTGGGGAGAACAAGCTGAACCGAGTCCCCGTGGGAAAGCCGTACATAGGCACGGTAGGGGACATTGAAGGCTTACGATTGGGATCAGCGCTATCTCTGCATGCCAATATACAAGACCCTGGATTCAATGCATCTTTTTGAAAGTAGGGAGAGAATATATTTGACCAAGAGTGCGCGTGTCAATGAGGCATCTTGCGATTGTAATACAAACCTGCCATACCCAACGGGGGACGGCATCAGTTCATAATTCGCAACCTAATGCTATCCTGCCATAGTACGTTTCTCTGACGTGTTAGCTACACTGTCGTCGATGAGCCATCAGAAATTGTGCTGTGGAAAGACACCGACCCTTCTTTCAGGTTCGTGGCCCAAAAGTCTTTTGTTCAGCCGAAAAGTGTTTAATATCGTGTACTAAACGTGTATATCGAACAGGGTCCTGGCTAAAAGTGATCTTCAGTTTCTATAGATGAAACGCAACAGCAGTGCCACAAAGCTCAAAAACACAAGCTGACCATCCTCAATCCCAGTCACATTGAGAAGCGGCGCACTAAGATGCTATTTTGGTACGTGCGGTACTTGTGCCACGCCCCCACACCTTCGGTATGGGTGCTGTACACTAATGCGGCCACGTCAGCAGTACGGCCACTTATCCGCAACACAACACCGTCGCAATACTGTATAGACCGCAGATATGGCTAAATCGACTCTAGAAAAAGAAGCCACTATCACGAAGTGTCTAGAATTCCTTAAGGAAAATCCTAATGCGCTAGTTGCTAAATAGCGCGAGACTTAGCGTAACGCGCGCAATTATTCGACGCCGGCTTAATGGCGTTGAATCGCGTGTTAGACGCCGCGTTCAAAATACCAAGCTTAGCGAGGCTAAAGAGGAAGGAATTTTTAGGGTTACTAAACGGCTTAATGATCTTAATCTTTCTATATTAAAGAATTAGATTACTATAGCGGCTAATAATGTTTTAAAGGCTAAGAAAAAGAGTACTATTAATAAGCTAGCTACTATTAGACTACGCTAGGTTAATAGATTTATCCTACGCTATTAACTTAGTATTTCTAAGTCTAAAATTCGAGATATAAAGAGATAGGTAGTAAAAAACTCCCCTTTAATTAAGAATTATTTTAGTCTACTTTAGTAAGCTATTATAGAGTACGGAATTATAGCTAATTGTACTTAGAATATAGACAAAACAGGCTTTTAAATTAGGATAGTAAAGATAAATGCAATTATGACTTTATAGAGGAAAAACACTTTAAACTTTAGTATCCCTATTAACTAGGAATTAGTTACCTATATTAAGGCTATTTTGGCGGCTAGAGACTTTATTTAGGCGTTATTCCTAATCGTTACTAGGAAGGTCTATTTAGCGCCGTAGTATACTGTTCTAGAGCTTCTAGGAGATGCTAAAATTGCTATATCTAATTCGGGATATTTAAATAATTCTATTAGCCTTAAGTGGCTAAAGTTTTTTAACATATAAACCGCGAAGAAAGGCTCTAGAAAGTATAGGTTATTAGTACTTAATGGCTATAGCTCTTACTATATACGTGAATTTATCGACTTTATAGAGTCGAGAAATATAATTCTTTTTAGCTTCCCTCTATAGCTTACACATCTTCTTTAGCCTCTTAATGTAGCTATTTTTTCTATTATAAAACACTAGCATTCTAACGCGGTTAACTAGCTAGTTTAGAGTAGGCTTGACTTAATTTAAAAAGCTGATTTCTTCGCTGTTATTTCCGAAATACGAGAGAAGTCTTTAAAGGGGAAATCGATTAAAAACGCCTTTAAATACTCTAGTATCTAGCCTTTTAATCCTAAAGAAGTTTTTTAAAAAATTCGAGAATTACACCCTATAGAAGCTAAGGAAGAAGAAGAAGAGGCACGGCCTTTAACGCCCCTAATTACTCTAAATAACTAGCAGTTTTCGTCACCCTTTAAAACCCTATAGACTCTTCGTTAATTTGATATTAGCTAGCGTTATATTAAAGCAGATTTAAAGGATTTAACAGCTATAATTCCTTACGATAGGTTAGGTGAATTTAAGCGCTAAGTCTCGCGGCTAGAGCATGGCAACTTAGCCCTAGCCGTCGAATTTAACGAAGTTTCTAACCGCCTTAAAGCTCTTAAAGATACTTAAAAAAAGAAGAGACTTATAAAGCATTGAAAAAACTAGCATCTTTGAAGCGGTGATGTTCTAAAAGTCGAAAATGCGCGTTAAATAGTGATCGAAAGAGAGGAGGAAGAGCTTGCTAAGGCACAGCAGAAGGTCGAAAGAGCCTATAAGAAGGCGCAAAAAATAGAAGAACGCAACTAAATTAATATAAGAAAACGATTAAGGGCAAGCATACGCGAAGCACGCACCTAGAATATATAATTTCTTACTTTTATGAATCTTTGTTATTTAGTTATTTAAGTTTAAAGATGTTGTGCTGCGGATAAGTGGCCGTACTGCTGACGTGGCCGCATTAGTGTACAGCACCCATACCGAAGGTGTGGGGGCGTGGCACAAGTACTGCTGATTGATGTTCTGGTTTGATTAGGCGTGCGAGAACGTCATTTAGCGCTCGTGTAAGCATGCTTCCTACTTCGAAGAAGGCCTGCTGTGCCAGTAGCGCCTCGTTCAGAGGTTCTGCGGGGCGGGCAGAGGCACTGATTTCAGTGGCTGGCAGGGGTGTTGTTGTCGGTAAGTCCTGCTGGGAAATTGCTTGCTGGGGTGGAACTCTGGCCTTTGGAGTCAGGGGGAGGCTAGCGAGGGCTCGTCTTCCGTAAAGTCTTTCCAATGATCGTTGGTATGGACGAATTCTGCTTTCCAGTCGTCGCGTGGTTGTTGCTGGAAACCCTTCGGACGAAGCGCGCGCCGGGGAGCTAGTTGCAATTAGCATAGCGGCGGCGGCGTCAACGGCCGAAGGAGGCCTTTCCTCCGGAACAACGCCGGGTTTGAAGGGCCTCATGGGAGGAATTTAAAAAAAAAAAAAAGGGAGGGTGGGGGGAGTGTGGATGTTAAGATTTGGCTTGCAGGTTGCAATGGACACTAACAGCACCACTAGCGTGAAAATAAATAAAGGAGAGAGTTGTACACAATCAACATTATCACCTAGCTAAGCGACAACTTGCACAAACCTCCACCATCTACATAAGACGATACTGTCTTCACAAAAGGGAACGCAGCCAGCGTTTACTCGGTGGCTTAAGCCACGCCCGGAGACCGCCATCATTCTCCAAAGGCTTCCGCTCAGCACTTCCCTCCTGCCTGTTAATCGGCAGCTGCTGCATCCAAGCCATCAGTGTCTCGTACACATTTCCGCTCTCCCTGCCGATAGCGCTCGCCAGACCAGCATCCGTAAAGTCCCAGGCATCCGTCAATCCGATGGCGCTGCTCACTAGCACATCAACCAGAGTATTCGCTTCGCGCTCAACATCCTCCATAAAGTCATCTTTCAGCCACAACGCCGTATTCAGCGCCGTGTCCTCCAAAATTAGCGTAAGCGCAAACAGACAGCACAGACGTCCTATCACGCGCTGAGTCTCGCGGTCTGTAATCATCGCTACTTTTGCCACAAATACATCCAAAACGACAACTTCTACGTGCGCTTTTGCCATGCTCATCAGAAGCATAACGTGCTCGTTCCAAGCCTGAGATGCGCTCTTACCTTGATGTTTCTCCGCGTCATTCAGTCTCTGCGTAGCCGTCTGAGCCAGCATGCGGGCGCGCCGCTCAAACAATAAAAGTAGATTGTCGTGCTGCAGAAACTCGGCGCCCCTCGCTGAGCAAGCCTCGCCACGGGGAGCCGCGATATATCGCACAGCTGCCGGCACCGCATCGACTGCATGGCCATGGAGTACTCTACCGGTCCATTTCACGACGTAGCGCGCAACCTGCTGAAGCAAGACGACATTGTCGCCCTCGAGCGTGCAGAAGATCATAACCGACTACACGCGCTCCGGCAGCCCAGACATGTCCAAACAGCCAACCCCGCCGCAACACTTCCTCGCGTCCTCGGCAGCATCTGCCGCTGCCGCCGTTGCCCACGCCTTGATTCCCGCGGTCAGCGTGTGCGTCTGCTCCATGTTACTAAAGTCGCCGCAACGCTGGCGTCTCTCAAGCTCGTCCGCCACAACTAGGCTGTGCTGCGAGGCAAACAGCATGGCGTACGTCAGGGAAAGATGCTTCATCAAGCGGTAGCTCTGACTTTTGTAGCGCATCAGCGGGACTTCTTCCTTAGCCCCACCGCTAGAGGACCACACCCCTTGGCTTCGCACCGTGCAGTAGCGGACAGCAATGGTCAGCGTCACGGCGAGCTGCACCGCCGACGCCCAGGCTACTTTGGCCCGCACGTATACCAGGCAGGAGTAGATGATTTTGTCGTGCACGGCACCTCTCCGCTTCTCATACGTGCCATTACGAGAGATGGAGGCGTATCCCATCAGCATATGGTCACGGGGGACACGAACGCGGTCGAAGCGAGCGTAGCCATTGTCGATTCTGTTATAGGCAGACTTGGACCCCATATCACCGAGCTCTACACCTGACATCGGCTTCCACGTATTGAGGTTGCGCACCTGTACTATGAAGGCATGGATGCCGTTGTCCTGTCCGTTGCTGCACAGACGGGCCATTACAATCGCATGAGAGGCAGACAGCCCCAGAGCTCCCGGCCAGGATTTGGTGCTCGTTAGAGAAGGGGAATGTATGACGAAGCTGTCTGATGCGACATCGTACGTTGCCGTAGTCTCAATGCCGGCCACGAATGACCCGTGGCCAATCTCGGTCTGGGCATACGCACCCGTCATTTCTCCTTGAAGCATCGGTGGAAGCCACTTATGCTGCTGCTCGACGGTTCCCATAAGCTCGACCGTCTTGGTGAACATGAGTGTCATGCCAAAAGGACTGCTGTTACAGAGCGCATATCGAGGTGTCATGTATTTGAAACATTCATGACCGTGACGCAACCCATCTTGTAACGACATCTCTGCCATACGCAGGCCGTCGCGATATGCATCCTCTCGGCTTGTCAAGGCATATTGGCTTGGTAGTCGGCTCAGATCATCCGTGCCCATGGCGGCCTCTACTCGCTTCCAAGCATCGCGTCTTTGCTGGACATTATCTCTGCCACCATGAATGATTGATGCTAACATTTCCGTGTCAAAGGAAGTTTTAGACCGAGCTTGGGCCATCACAGTCACTTGGAGGGTACTGATCGTATGACCGTTGTCCGTTATCTTGGTATCGAAGTTCCTTTCCATCTTACAGCCGGTTCAAAGTGCGTTCGGATCGAGGACAAACACTAATGGTTAAGCAAGAGTCTGAAGATATCGTGTCAAAATCTGTAGCTCAGGCCATTATATTAAATGTAAGCTTGTAAAGAGGAGAACCATTGACATACTATGGTTTCTGTATATATATCCGCTTTGGGAGCAGAAATTGCATCAATATTCAGAGGATACTGGAAAATTGATCTCACAGGTTGTTGCCGAGAACTATACTTATGTATTCTCCAAATAGTCACAGCCATACGAGCGACGAGTCTAAGCTTGCCCTAGAAGTGGGCATCACATCCTACCTGTATTTCTGACCGACTTTCTCATAACGCGGTAGCATACGTATGCAGACAACGCAGACGACTGAATCATGGTCATTCCCATCTGCGAATCATGCTATGGATACAGAGGCAGTTCGGTATTCTGGGGTTAGCTTAAAGTGACTGTGTCAACTAACTTTTCTTGATTTGAACACTAAGATGCTTAATCTATCTGTGCCGCTATACGTTACATCGCATGACTAGATGAATTCCTGTACGGGTGACTGCTGGTCGCACCAACTGCTACGGACCGTGACGTCCTCATTGAACGGGCCATCCTCAAGTTATGATTCGCCTCCTCTCATAACTTAAAAGTGTGCGGTAGTATTACGGGAAAAGTGACCACTTGTATGATGTATAGTAGCATTGATCGACAGCCATGAATACACGGCAACCTATCGCGTCCTCTCTATTTGTATCTGGAATGTACCGGGTAATTCGCGCCGCGGCTTGCCGTGTTATTATGTTTCAGAAACGTCAAACGTAGGCAAGGATTACATCGCAAGGCACTACACGTCCTCTCGTCACTTGACAGCTCGATTCCCCCTTACAGGTCAGCATTGCCGCACAGTGTGGTGAATAATCAGCGGGAGATAGAGCCAGGCTACCAGCGGCGTCATATCTCTATAAATTAGATGAGCATATCGTCTTTCCCAGTGATTACTCTTTTTGTGTTCTGTTCTTTTCATTATCGACCAAATTGTCAACATGGCGGATAACAGTTCTGCATCAGTCATGACTGACCACGATCGCCTTCTGCCGCTGCCGAGGCTGGTGGATGAGACGGCCGCCTCGGAGCCGTCCCGGCCGGTGGTATACCAGCCCCGTTCCGGCTCGGCCGAGGATGGCTGGGACCCCGTAACCTTCCAGCAGCTTGCAAACGCCATCAACCACGTTGCACATACCATTGCCTCAACCGTCAAGGGTCAAGCTACACAATCAACCGACCAGTTTCCGACTGTCGCCTACATTGGACCAGATGACATTCGCTACTGCATCATTGCTCTCGCAGCGGTCAAGGCCGGCTGCAAAGCCCACTTCATCTCACCGCGCAACAGCGTCGAGGGACAGCTGAACCTCTTTAGCAAGACAGAATGCCATAACATTTGGTATGAAGATTCGTTCCATCTGGCAATTACCAAGTGGCAGCGCGCAAGTGACAGAAAAATTTGCTACTGTGCTGTACCTCCTCTACGTGACTGGCTCGATGCTCCTCCATCGACTTTTTCATACGAGAAGAGCTTTAAGGACGCCCAATAGGACCCTCTTGTCGTTCTTCACACCAGTGGCTCGACAGGACTTCCGAAGCCCATTGTGGTGTACCAAGGCGGAATGGCGACGCTAGGAATTTGCCGTCAACTCCCAGAATACATAGGCTGCCAGTTTCTATGGACTGCTTAGGAGGCGCGAGCGACCAAGGTCCTCGTGGTGACGCCTCTTTTTCACGTCACGGGAATACTAGGCGCCTTGTTCGGCCTATCGCTCTACTGCAAATTGCCTTACGTGCTGCCATTGACGAATCAGCATCCTACGCCTAAGTTGACGCTACGCTGCTTGCAATATTCGAAAGCTAACGCAGTGCTTATGGCTCCGTTTTTTCTCAAAGAGCTCAGCGTAATGCCCAGGGCCATCGATAAACTAAAAAAACTGGCTGTTATAGGATTCGGTGGAGGTAAGTCACTATGAGGTTGAATTTGAGCAGACAGATCGTGCTGCAAGCTACTATCATATTCTACATGAAAAATCTTTAACGACATTTATGCTTACTTCTAATACGTTGCAGGAAATCTCTCCAAGACTGCAGGAGATTCGCTCGTAGAACACGGTGTTGTCCTATATAACTGCATATCCACAACTAAGTACGTCATCAGTTGCTCGGTGGTTCGAGGATAAGACTTTATGGATGCTCAAGTGCTATTTACTGATATACGCATAGGCAGGTGCTTTCCCTTTATCATACATTTCTAGACAAACCTTCGCTTATGGCAATACTTTGTTTTAAACAGCGAAGTCATAGGAGCAAAGTGGAAGCCATACAGCGCTGAAGAGGGAATATACGAGCTTCTGGTTCAACGAAAGAAAGACAAGGGGAAGAGTGGCACCCTCGTCTCTTCTCAGCCATTGTTCTACACATTTCCTAATATCGACGAATAGTCAACAGGTGATCTTTACAAGGCCCATCCGGTTCTAAAAGATCACTAGATGTACTATAGCAGAGCAGACAATATCATAGTGCTTTCTAGTGGCGAAAAGTTCAACCCCATCACTATAGAGGACAAAATAGTCAGACGTCGTCTAATCAAGGGCGCCTTAGTCGTCGGCCAAGAGAGGTTTCAACTAGCGCTAATACTAGAACCTATGACACAGCCAGAGACGGTGGCAGATTCCTAGGCAATTATTGATTCGGTATGGCCACTGATCAATGACATCAACAAGGACATGCCCGGCTATGGTCGTATTCCCCAGGACCTCGTCGTGCTCACAGAGCCAGATCTCCCTTTCCCCAGGGCGGCCAAAGGCACCGTGCAGCGGCCTCTAGCAGTCCAACTTTACAAGAAGAAAACCGAAGATTTATACGCCCGTAAAGATAAGCAGGTTTTAGCCAGAAGTGCAGCCATTAACTCGACGAGCATTAATACGGTGATAGATCACGTTCTGTCTTTGGTGGCGGCTCACACTGACATCAACAACGCCGCGCCTAACGGTGACCTCTTCAGCATAGGAGTAGACTCTTCACAGGTACTCGGCATCACCAGGGCTTTAAGGGGTAGCATCAGTGCAGCCGGTTATAAGACAACAGCTACAGATGTGCTGCCTCGAACTATATACAAGAACCCAACGCCAAGAAAACTATCTAAGTATCTATATCACGCTCTAACGAACAAGGGTGCATGTAAGGAGGAAGATTATAGAAAGGAAACCAGGTCTGATCAATCTATATTGGGCCTGCGTGAGCTCATATCCACGTACACAACAGACTTGCCGCCTTGGCCTAAGGACAAAAAATCAGACCCTCACGTAGACGGGCAGATAATACTTCTGACTGGTTCCACAGGAACGCTGGGCATATATATATTGAATCTTCTCTGCGAGTCGCCTCACGTTGGCTCTGTCTGGGCTATGAATCGTGGGCAAGATGGTGGTGAGAGCCGACAGCTGCTTTCAAGTCGCTCACAGGGACTTAGGACAGACTTTAGCAAAGTCAAGTTCATCAGTGCCGACCTGTCGCTGCCGAATCGCGGTTTAGAAGATGCACAATACAAAGCGCTCGCGTCCTCTGTCGACAAGATTATTCACAACGCCTAGCCCGTCAATTACAACATGAGTCTCTTATCCTTTGAGCCTCACGTCGCAGGGGTGCGAAGTCTCATCAGCCTGTCCTCCGCAGCCGCAAAGCGCGCCCCCATCATCTTCTTATCGACCGCCAATACCGTAGGCAACTGGGCATCCACAGCTCCGGTCCCCGAACGCAGCCTGGCCGATCTCGGCCTCGCACAGACGGGCTACGGTCAGTCCAAGCTCGCGGCCAGCCGCGTCCTGGATGCGGCCGCCGAGATGTCCGACGTGCCGAGTGTGATTATCCGCATTGGCCAGATCGCTGGCCCCAGAGGCCTTCAGGGGAGATGGAATCCGCAAGAGTGGCTTCCGAGCCTCGTGGCCAGCTCTATGTATCTCGGTGTGTTGCCTAGAGATCTCGGTGGCGTGCTGGACGTGGTGAATTGGCTGCCGGTGGAGGATGTGGCACATATTGTAGCCGACCTGGCAGGGTGTAGCCCGGGACAGCACGGGCTACAACCTGAGGGATACTTTCACTGCTTGAATACCAAGACGGCAAGATAGATGGACGTGGCAGAGTGTATCAGCGATTTCTATAGTGGTAAGATCAGGGAGCTTGTGAGCCTTAAGGAATGGATAGCAGCACTTAAAAAGAGTGCGCAAATATTTGATGAGGCAGACGTTTCGGAGAATCCCGCCGTCAAATTACTAGACATGTTTCAGAGCCTCGTGATGTTAAAGAGGGAGAAGGGTTCGACAGGTGGAAAGTTTATTTCGTTGGCCATAGAGCGCACATTGGCACACAGCAAGACTGTGAAAAACTTGGAGCCCATCACGAGGGAATTAATGCGCCACTGGTGCGCTCAATGGGACATCGCCTGATGGAGGCATAGCAGCATATACTGTCTACTGGGGAAATTGTTTCGGAAAAGATGGTGAGGTTCTACTTTACAGGGCAGTGGTGACCTGCATTGTCATCGCAGTTCAATTTTAATACGCCTTAAACGCGTTTTGCCTAAAATGAACAAGGGTTGCATCTGAAAGCAAACTTAGCCGGGATCAGAATACGTGATTTTGACAAGATTCGATTTCTCGGCCAATACACCAACTCTCCAGAGGCAGTAGATTATGGAAGTAGATAGGTATTATGGTGAAAGTACAGATATAATTATAGGGCTAACAAGCTGTTTCCGGATAACGGCAATTCCTATTTCAGCTGCAGCTACTCATGTTGAAAAAGTTATGCGGCAGCCTTTCGATGTGCGGGATCAATCTCAAGCATACCCTTGACAATGTACGAGACGACAATGGCACGGCTAACAAGCTGTCACTTTCCCATGAAAGACCTGCCGCGCTATCACGTGACCATGTGATATCTTCGTTCTCACGCGCGTTTGGAAGCCACGCTTTCTCTGTCTCTTGCTTCCTCGCGCTACGTCTTGTATCTAGAACCTAGTATTAACCTAGATTTTGCGTATTTCGTATAAGAATTGTTGCTAAACTCTTCTTGGACTCGCGATCCTCACAGGTTGGGACGTTGATATGATAATTTATTTATAGCCTCTGCAAGTGTGTTCTTATTTGCAACTACAAGCTTCGCGATCTCGAAAAGCAGCCAGCAGGTCACCGCTGCCGAAGCTGTTCGAGCAAAGCTGATATAGGTGTCAGTATAAAACACCTAAGCAATGCAACTTCTTACTAATGTAACGGTTGATACGGTCAAACTTGGCTAGAAAGAAACTTAAATTATATAAGAGCAGTACTCTTAGAGGAAGGCTGACAAAATCTAGGATCAGATCTTAATTAATTCGTTTATTGTTATCAGACGAACCGAGTATCAAGACTTCGATGAGCCTACAACGTACCTTTGAGAGAGAATTACGGATATGAATTATTATTTAACGAAATAAGAATTAATCTTATTGTTTATATGATGAAGCCTTGCTTTTGCTGCGAACTGATAACTTTCGTCGCATCGAAGAGTTGAGAAAGTGTCTAATAGATAATGCAATCTCGAGTGCATCAATGTTTTATAGTTCTTTGGACCCATTTTTATAATTTTCATGTCTTTCGACAAAAACTTGTATTCTTGCTTTTATTTTTTTTTCGAGGTTTAGGCTACTTAAAAACATTGAAAGTGGCGGATGTCGAAGCTTAAGCGATCTGCGTTCACATTATTTTAGCTAACCATGTGTGACGCTCGTCAATTGTACATATATCGTTCGCACAGTCCTTCCTAGAAACGGTCAATAGCCGCGCTTGGTAGAATGTTGCATGTTTACTTGCGATCGCCCTTATCCATGGCCAGCCAAAGTTTGTCAAACAAACAATAGGAGTCTCGTCGACTGAGCCAGCCTCCGCGGCGCGCCGTTGAAGCATCATGGATATTCTTCTGGCATCGTCGTACATGAATCGTTTTCCATACTTTCGCCAAAACTGCCTGAAATCTTGCGACTTATCCGGGCGAAATACAAAATAGGCGACACAGATGTCATTGTCATTTGGGTGACAATAAAAACACGTCGTTAGCCAATATGTTAGCGGCGTCCAGCAAGGTTTTAAAGACAGCAATTAAGGCAGATACCTCTGTAGCTCCTTGTACGCTCAGCGTAACGAATCGATTTGCGGACCTACCATTGGCCCCTAGACTAAAAACAGATCCTAGAGGACTGCCCGCGCATGCGTCAACGCAAAATGTAGTGACAAATCTCCAGCCTATTGTAGCTATATTAAGGAGAATACTAGTGTAGTGCGCGAGAGCAACAACGATCGACGAGTGATGGCGAGTAAGTAACTAATATCTAGTAGTAAGGTTTGGAACATTGCCCTTGCGGGAGATCGGATACGGTTGTCAACCCATGTTCAAGTAGCTGGTTTGTCTTTCGCCACCGCCGAGGGCCATGAGAATGAACGCCAAATACTACCCTATAGCCACACAGAGGTGAAAACGGTCCGGGTGAGGCACCTCCTGTGCAGGCTGATACTAGCGTCCCCAGATGCCCCAGCATGTCATCTCCCAGACCACTTTCTATCATGTAATGTTATGTGTCCCTGACGGCCGATGCTTTCCATCGCTCTATATGGTACCGCAAGCATTTTTCTAACTCTGCGCCAGTCGTATAGTTGTCCGGTTGACCAATTCCTTGTGTGGTACCTTCAAAAGGTACCAAGTTGATTACCGTCCAATACCTATAGCGTCGCGGGGCTCAGCGGCTGCCGCCTGAGCGCCTAGTACTAGTATTAAAATCAAGACTCTATAGTCCGGTTCAAAGCCTGATTAATGCCATTTCACACCCTTTCCCCCGCCTCCCCCCCCTAAAAAAGTCACTATCATGTAACGGTGGCTTATTCTAAGTCATAGAAGGGTCTGTTTCTTAGGAAGTGAGTTAGGTAAATATAAGTAGGCTTAATATTCGAAGAGTTAGTTTATCGTAGTATATAGTAAGTACTATTAGGAAGTTATTCCTAATAGTAAAACTATTGCTTAGATTAATTAGTAGAGATCTAGACTGCCTAGCTACTAGAATCTTTATCCTTTATATACTTATCTAGTTCTCTACTGTTCCTTAGATTATTTAGATTATTTATATTCTATAATAATCCTTTATCGCTAGATTATCTTAATAATCTAATAATCTAATTATATGACTTCCTTCCTAGTGTTATATTAGGACTATAGCTTCGTAGTGCGCCTACTATAGACTGGCCCTACGTAGTGTCGTTTATAACACATTGGTAGGTTATAATATAGTGCTGTATTTAACTCTAATTTTAATGCAACCTATTATATAAGAAAACATAATAGTAATAGCATAGTACTTAAATTAAAAAGTGGGAACTAATAGTTATGCTCGCCTTAAGCTATAATCATCTTGCGAATAGAAACGGCGCTAGCCACTGTCCTAGTGGACCCTGTTTAACCTTGCCTATGCAATACCGTCTATCGACTGCGTTAACTATTTGCTTAGCGGTGCTCTGAACTTGCGGCCTATACTGTTTATTACGATGCCTAAAAGCGAAATTTAGAAGCTTAGGAGGCTCTTAAAGGAAGAGCGACGCGAAAAAAAGGAGGCCAAGACACGAGAAGAGGAAGCTAGGGCACTAGAAAAGAACGAGAAGCTTAAAAATCAAAAGACAACTCTACTAGAATATTGTACAACTATTACTTCGATATATACTAAAAGCTTACGCTTACTAACCTGTTAGAGAGCTCTACTAGCCTTACGACCTTAAACGATAGTAGATACTATCCTAAGTTGCTTCTCCTATAGAGCTATTTTAATACCTATTAGCGACTAGAACAATTTAATAAACTTGCCTATAGCTATGGCCACCGACGACTCTTCTATTAAAGGAGCACAATTGTTAAGGGGGCGGCTAGCTATAGGTAGGACGGGGAGCACATAGGCGGCTTGAATCGGTCTATTGCTATAGATAGGCACTCCTCTAGTTAGGCAGGCTCTATGTATAAGACATAGCTTAAAGAGTTACGATCGGACACTAATAGAGTATTTAGCTAAATGCAGGGTCTAACGCGTAGATACGTGACTAGGCTATAGGGTAGGTCTATAACTAGACTAGCTATAACACGCTGCCTTATAATTATATATAAAAATTATAGTCTTAGTCTTATCTAAGCCTATCTAGATCTAAGTGCTATTTTGTTTTCCCTTTTTATTTTTAACTTTAACTCTAATATCGCCGCTAAGCTTATTAAAAGCATAAGTTCTATTAGTAAATGTTATAGCCGCGGCTTAGTATTAACATAGCCCCTAGTCTACTAGGAAAGTTTTAAGGATGTTCTAGATAGGGTACTTAACTACTATTTCTAAAAATAGTTAATCGCTGTTTTATAATTAGCTTCTTTACGCTTAAGGTCTATCTCTATTTCTATTATTATTATTATAGCTAGTCTAGTTATAGACCTACCCTATACCCTAGTTACGTGGGTTAGGGTTAGACCCTGCATTTAGCTACCTCTTATGCGGCGCGGCTTTTTTCCCCGAAACATGAAAATCTTGTATGGCGCGGCGGGCCCGACAGGGACCCCTGCGCGTTTCGCTGAAACGTGCATTTACCCCTTAACATGAAAACCAAAAGAAAGGAGGACGGGGCCAGGTCAGGGTTAGGGTCGTCGAGCACGAGGGTGTTGGTGGTACTCGTGCTGCCAGGGCAGCGCTGGGCTTGGCCTTGCGCATGAAAAGAATCAAGACCGTCCGTCGAGACGGCATTGATCTTTCGTATAGGTCAGAACACAGACAAAAGCATAGGCGGGCGGGAACGAGCGCACAGGTAGATTGGCCAGATAGATAGATGGATAGACGGAAAGACGGACAGGTGCCTGTTGGTTGGATGGACGGACGGAC
>JAFEME010000404.1:0-27678 GCA_018831755.1 Niveomyces coronatus
CCCCCCCCCCCCCCCCCAAAAAAGCTGAGACGCAAGCAGGCAAACAAATTTGGAGAGCTTTTTTCTTTTTCTTTCTCCAATATGAATGTGAGAGTGAAGGATCAAGGAGTGTTGTGCATCTTGACTGTTCCACCCAAGAACCGTTGAAGATGGCGTCAAGGTCACAGCCAGGCAGAGCGCGCTCGATATGGAAGCGAGACGGCATTTGCGGCGCCAACCACCATAACTGTGCGTGAGGTTTAATTTTTTTTTTTTTATTTTCTATTTTCCCCTGCTCCTGTTTTGGTCCATACTAGGCCTGGCACTGTTTCTAACCCTCCCTGCACACGCCACCCGCGGAATCATCGTCGCTGACACGTAACCTCGCAAGGCCTCGACACCGGCCGCGGCGACCAGTGCTGCGACAACGACTCGTACTGCTACATCGACACGGAGGGCGAGTCGAGCTGCTGCCTGCTCGGCTCCAACTGCGTCGGCGACTCGGCCTGCAGCAGCGACGCCTACTACTGCACGCGCACCCCGCTCCAGGCCCTGCCCTCCCCGTCGCCCGGCAACGCGACGGCGGCCCAGACCGGGTGCTGCGGGCGCCGCTGCCCCCAGCCGCGGTTCTACCTCTGCCCCCCGGACCTGGGCGGCAACTGCTGCCCCTACGGGTCCGAGTGCCGGTCCGGCGGCGAGTGCGTGTCCGCGCTGACGACGACGACGACGACGACGACGGCATCATCGACAGGCACGACGAGAGGGGGCCAGCCGACGGCGACAACAAGTAGTGGTGGCAGCAGCCGCTGCGCCGGTGGCGGTGCCAGCACGGCATCGTGTCACGTGGCGACGGACCCCGGCGAAGGCGGAGGGGATGGCCTGTCCACGGCGACAAAGACCGGCGTGGCGGTCACGGTGGTGGCGGGCGTCGGCGTCATCGTCGGCGTCATCTGGTGGCTGTGGATGGTGCGCGGGCGGCGGCGGCGGCGGCGGCGACGACGGGGCGAGGAGGACGGCGGCAGGCGGCGCTCGCAGGGCATCAGCGAGGTGGAGGGGGATCTGGGAGGGGGAGAGTACTTTGGGAGGGCCTCGACGGCGGCGGCGGCGGCAGTGGCGGAGACGCCGAGGGCGGTGCCGTCGCAGCCGGATACGCCGGCGGATATCACGTCGCCGGTGGAAATCGCGTCGGCGGACACGCGTGAGGAGGAAGAGTGGTTTCATCGCGGCACGGCGACGGGGGGGTTGCCGCCAGAGGCGTCGGGACAGGAGATTTACGAGCTGGATGCGACGGAAGGGGTGGCGCGCGGGTACACGGAGGAGGAGAGGGCGCGTCATGGTAGGACGATGGGGAAATGAGGACTCTGAAGGTGAAGTCTGTGTTGTATATTGCTATGAAACGAAGAGAGAAACAGAAAGTACCATGTTGCTTTGAAATCTTGAAAGCCAGAAAAACTCCATACATAGTCGTACATGATATATTATCTAAAACCAGAAATTCAAGACATGGCGAAAAAACCTGTTCTGTAGCAAACCAGATGATGAAAAAAGAAAAGAAAGAAGAAGAAAATCTCTCGATGATAAAATCGCTGATACAAAAGATCTCGAAAGTGCGCAGAAGAGAAGAAGCTCCTTGGCCATTAAGACGTGAGGGCTCAGGCCACCACGCCTCCAAAGGGTGTACAGGTGCCGAGATCCCGCACGAGATCCTCGACGTTGCTCAGGTACCTGCTGAGCAGCCTCTGCTTCTGCGCCGTCGACAGCGTGACGGCACCGCTCGCCAGCCCGGCCTCGCTGTCCGACCTCCCGTGCTGCTGGGGGGCCCGCCCGGCAAAGGCGCCGGCCAGCTTGCTCGGGCTGCGCTGGAGCATATCCGGCAGCGAGTCGCGGCGGCGGTCGGCGACGCGGGGGATGGTGGGCGTCTCGGGCATGAGGTAGACGTAGAGGAACTCGACGAGCTTGAGCTTGACCTCGCGCGAGGTGGAGCGCGACTTGAAGAGCGAGGTGACGGTGAGCAGGCCGTCGAGGCCCTCGAAGACGCGCGTGTTGCGGGGGCCGTCGATGAGGGCGACGACGAGGGTGAGCAGCGTGGCCGACTGGATGGCGGGGCAGTTGACGGGTTCGAGGAGGTCGAGGAGGAGCTGCCGAGCCATTTGTCTCGAGGGTCAGCATATATGCTCGCGGCGGGGGGAGGGCTAGGAAGGGTGGGCAAAAGTAAAAAAAAGAAAAAAAAAAACTTGCATTCATGTTCTGCTCGCGCTGGAACAGGCCCTTGCTCGGGGGGTGCAGCAGGAGAGCGCCCTGGATCAGGTCGAGCGCGCTGAGGATGAGCAGGTCGTTCTGGCCGTCGCTGCCCTTGGCCATGAGCCGGTCGAGCGTGCTGATGAGCCGCAGGCCGACGTTCCACTCGAAGCCCTCCTGCAGCTTGAAGAACTCGCGGAAGGCCGGGTCGCGCGAGAGCTGGCCGAGGTCCTTGCGCGGCGGCGACGACGGCGGCGAGTTGCTGTCGTCGCTGCGGCTGCTGCGAGCCTCCTCGTTGGAATGATGATGGTGCGTCGTCTGGTTGGTGTCGGGGGAGGAGGAGGACAGGCAGATTTGCGCGAGGAGGCCCTCGACCTGGCGCAGGCCCTTGCGGACCTTGGGCCCGTCGTAGGACGAGAGGTTGTCGAAGGCGAGGGAGAGGAGGTTTTCCATAGTATGTGTAGACTTTTATATGATGCTTCGGTGGGCTTTCGTTTGAAGAATGCGTTTCGGGTGTTTGTCCGGGCCGAAGAATTTTTTAATCTTTTTTGTCTTTTTTTTTGCCTTCTGTTGCTGGCGAGGATGGGAACTGACCGCCACGCCTGGGCGCGGGTGAAGGAGGGCGGCTGGTGGGATTGATGATTCAAAGCATGGAATTCGTTTTATAAGTGTTTTGTGAAAGAACAATAAAGAATTAGGAAGCAGTATCGGAGAAGGAAAAGGGAAATAGGGAAGAGAAGAAAAAAAAAAGGACGTTTCGCATTACATTTTCCCCAGGTTCGGAAAGTCAATATTGGCCTCTTCTCCCTACATGGCATTTCCTGATTGCCCCGGCAACCGTTTCACACAGGCGGCACCAGGTGGAGCCGGGGCAGATTTACAGTGACGGCACTGCGCCATGATTAGTGGTTGGCACGCTGTAAATCGCCTTTTCGCCATGTCCGGCGACGAGGAGACGAGGCGCCGGAGAATTGTTTGGAATATATGCGAGACAGCTTTTTTCTATCCGACCGTGATTTGTCAATGTCGAGGGCTCCTTGATGTCATTTTCTTGAAATGGGCGGCATGTAGCTCGAGAGCGGAATGCCAGCCGACAAGCCACAGGTACCTTCTTGAGCTTGTCGGCTAATCACCGTATGTTTGCTCATAATCTCTCATCAAAGCACGAAAGTATGTTTCTTCGAAGCACGCCTAGCCTTACAGAATACATGCTAAGACGTGCTCGAGAGAAATGCAATGTTGCTCTCGCAAGCAAACCCTCGTCCCCTAACTCGGGTTCTCTCGTATACGCGGGGTCGAACTCGGCTCCCAGAGTCTGAAGTCGGCGGAATCTTACCTGATCCGGCTCTTCCATCGCTTCCTGCCAGTTCGCGTAGTTGCTTATTATGTGTACACTGCGCGCAGCGCCACATGCAACACTGCTTCAAAGCTGAAGAGTTGGTGTGTACCATCATGCACAGCTCCGCCTTGGTCGCGCCGTGCCCAGCGAGCCTACCTAGTTGTCTGGCTGCTATATTAACAGGGGCGCATCCCCTCTTTGATGACCCTGGGGAACCAAGCCCACGAGATACCGAGTAGGCATCGGTACAAAAATCTTCTCACTCCATGCACGTCACACTTGTGGTTGCCGCCATCGTCGGCCTCGTCATGGCTAACCCCCTGGAAGAGAGACGTCCGATATGCAGTCAGTACGGCGGCAAGTGCGATCTTCGCGTCTTTTTCTGTTGCCAAGATCAAAATCTCTTCTGCGTGGGTTCACCTCTGAAGCGACCGTATATGTGCAGATACTAAGATCGGCCTAGGTGAATGGAAAATGCGACCGTCAAGGCTAGACGAGATGATGGAAACGAGAGGTCGGCGAAACGGTGACGTATAAGTCGTGAACGCCTGAGTGCTTCCATTCCTGCAAGCACGTTTCTACCGAGAACGGGGCAGGGGAGATATTCTCGAAGAGGCAATGCTCTGAAATTGCTAGATTGATGCGGTTATGAAAATCATGTAATAAGCATGTCGGCTCGAAAATAGGAAATCATATTTTTGCCCTCGACGTTGTATTGGAAGTCTGCGACTGACGGGGAAAAAAAAGTAAAAGAAAAAAAAGAAAAAAGAAAGAAGAAACATAGTAACCTCGAGAAGAAAAAGGCGAGTGAAAGACCTCTTCTTATGTGTAGAGTGTAGTGTAGGTTATGTATATACGCTTTGAAGTATGGAGACCTGCTGCGACTCACAATCAAGACTAGCCAGCACGCACGTGACCCTCTTGAATATGCACGACAACCGCGATGCCCCATCATGCATCAATAGCAGAATGGAAAGAAAAAAAATTGATGATAAATCAGACTGTAATCTTTGCGTCAGGATGCCCTCAACGGCTGTGCGAACAACTCCTGAACAAGCATGGTCTCTACATTCTAGGGCGCAATAGAAATATATCCAATTCATCCCTATCCCTCTCGCCATTGGCCAAACCCCCACGAGCCGGCGCGGCTACGGCTGCCTAAACGGTCGTCCGATGGGTAAGGGGACTTGGAGGCCGTGGGGTAGTCGCTTCAACATGCCGTCGATCAGCGCTCCTCGTCTGTTCTTGGTTGGAGCCGCTCTGCGAAGCCAGAGGGATTGTAGTTCTAGAACGTGTTATGGCTCCCGAACATGCTACTGGCGTGAGGGAAGCCACGAGGACGCCCCCCCTCCTATGGCTTTTGAGAGGGTCGTGAGCCAGGCTTGGCCGTGGCTTTCTTTAAAGCGAAGCTCGTCGCCGGCTTGTATCAGTGCCGGAAATCTGCTGGGCTCACTTTTATAACAGTATTTCTCTGCATTTACAAAGATTGAGTTTTGATCCGTGTTCCCACATCTTCAGACGGTGGTCTCGCCTGCATCGATCGACGTCTGCTCACGCTGCTTCTTGTGCCTTTCTGCCGTCACTCTGTTACTACTACTAAAAAATACAGCACTGACGACACACAACTCTACATAGCCACCTCAGCGGCCGCCCATGGCAGCCGTCGCCACCACCATGAAGGCGCTCCGCTTCCACGGCCGCCGCGACATCCGCGTCGACACCGTCCCCGTCCCCGCCATCGTCGGCCCCGACCAGGTCCGCATCGCGCCCAGGTTCTGCGGCATCTGCGGCTCCGACCTCCACGAGTACCTCGAGGGCCCCATCATGATGCCCCGGCCGGGCAGCGCGCACCCCATCAGCCGCGAGACGCTGCCCCTGACCATGGGCCACGAGTTCTCCGGCATCGTCGAGGCGGTCGGCGCCGGCGTCGACCCCGCGGCCCTGGCCCCGGGGGACGCCGTCTGCGTCCTGCCCCTCATGTACGACGGCGACTGCGGGGCGTGCCGCCGCGGCCTCGTCAACTGCTGCAGCCGGCGGGGCGTCGTTGGCGTGTGCGGCTGGGGAGGGGGCCTCTCGGCGAGCGTGGTGCTGCCGTCGCGCTGCGTCAAGAGGCTGCCGGCGGGCATGCCGCTCGACGTCGGCGCGCTCGTGGAGCCGCTCGCCGTAGGGTGGCACGCCGTGAACGCGACGGCGCCTCAGGTCGTCGAAGATGGCGATGGGAAGAAGAGGAGGGAGAGGACGGCGCTGGTGCTCGGCGCGGGACCCATCGGCCTCGCCGTGGTGCAGGCGCTGGCGGCGGGCGGCGGCGGAGACGGCATGCGGATCATCGTGAGCGAGGTGAGCACGCGGCGGGCGGCGTTCGCGCGGGCGTTCGGCGCCCACCACGTCGTGGACCCGACGAGGGAGGACCTGGCGGCGCGGGTGGCCGAGGTGACGGGCGGGGAGATGGCCGACGTGGCGTACGACGCGGCGGGCGTGGCGGTCGCGGTCGGCCCGGCGCTGGACTCGCTGAGGGTGAGGGGACTGCTGGTGAACATTGCGGTGTGGGCGCGGGACGTGCCGGTGCCGATGAACAAGATGAGCTTTGGCGAGATCTATTATACAGGGGTGTAAGTTTTGGGTGGGAGTTTTTTTTTTTTTCAGGGCAATATAAGGCTAATGAGATTGGCTAAAAAAAATAGATCGACGTATACGGAAAAGGACTTTGATGAGGTCATCGAGGCCATCGCTACAGGTGGGTTGATCTTTGGGCGGATTTGGTTCAGAAGGGATGCAGTGCTGACGAGGGGGGATGGGTGTTGGATGTAGGGCGCATCTCGCCGGCGGGCATGGTGACGAAGAGGATACGGCTGGATGACGTTGTCGAGGAGGGGTTCAAGGCGCTGATCAACGACAAGGAGAATCAGATCAAGATTCTGGTTGACCTGGAGGCGGAAGCAGCTTGAGGAGGGCAGAGTATGGCTGGAGGAGGACGTGCTTGGCGTTGCGAGCTGGCGTGGAGTCGTGACGTTGATGCAATAGATTGGATTTGAGGCATTGCACTAGACATGAGGAGCTTTGACTATAAGAATGGTCACATCAACAACTATTGGTTCCTACTGTCTCGTCAGCTTTGCGCCTGAAGATGGGGAGGGAGATGAGGAGGGTGCTAAAGGTGGCTTGGCGTAAATACAAACGGGGATGATGGGCATGCGTCCATCGATATACGAGCAGATCGCTACCATCTGGTAAATATCTCCGATGACGAAGAGATATGTCATGTTTTTGCAGGTCATTGCTGGGGTGCAATCTACGGTCGAGTCTCGGATGCACCAATACTCCTCGACGTTATTAATCGAGGCCGAATGACTCGCGGTTCCACCGCAACCTGGCGTCAGGTTTGAATCAGGCCTAGCCCACCAACGACGATCGGTCCGGCTCGGAAGCGCCAACCGTAGGAGCTCAGTAAGAAAAAAAAAGAAGAAGGAAATCGAATCGTACGAGATTTTGCTTTGTCGATGTGATGCAATATAACATCACGTGTGAAAACTCACTCTACAAAAGCAAAAAAAAAAAAAAAATCTTTAATCCCCGCAACTTCCCCAACCCGCCGCGGTAGACGAAGCGCCGGACAAGCTGCATATGCATGTGACCAGCCCTGTGCTCTTAGTCATCCACCTCCAAACTCGTCCCAACTTGTTTGTGTATGCGTTGCGGGACGTCAAGCATGCGAACTTTGGCTACAGGCTGGACAGGTCTGTTTTATTTCTTTTTTCTTTTTTTCTTTTTTTTTCAGGTCAGACAGGCTGAGACAAAGGTGCATCGCTTTGGCTTGGCATAGGAAAAAACCCTCATTTGATTGAAGATGAAGAAAGGGCTGAACGGCTAGACGGCTACTAGGCGTTGGACTGCTGGTTGGTAGTTAATATAGCATCTGCTAGTACGCACTAAAGTCACTGACTGGCGAGACAAAAGTCAGCCACGGAGAATCGACAACCCGGTTAGCAATGATAGATAAGCCGTGTTATGGTCGACGATGAATTAAAGGGAAGAAAATATATAAAAAAGGGTCGCTCACCCGTCACGCAATTCGAGCCGTCACATAGCTCTTTCCAACACAATCAAAGCTCTGAGATTCTTGTAACTCATTGAGGCACTTTAGGTCATTTGCAAGCATACTAGGTACCTACTACTACTATCTAGTACAGAGTACCAACAACAACCCCCATATCCCTTTTCTAGGCGTCTCCACCGCCACAGGCTGTGCCCTCCAGTAGGCACCGCCCGGTGACATTGTCCCTCCCTCCATTCTCACGGCCATCTGTCCCTTTCATCCGTCCCATACTGCTTCGGTTGTCTCCGAGCATTCCCCCCCTGACATAACAATTCTCTTTCAAGACCATTCTGTCCGTGCGGCGTGACGTCGGTGCTCTTCCTGTCTGCTCTGCCTAGTCTGATCTGAGTGATAGCTTGGGGCGGAGTCCAGAGTTTTTATGCTGAGGAAACAAGAAGAGAAAAACGACGGGGAAAAAAAAAAAGGTTACGGCGCTCAGATCTCTGAGCCGGTCCCTCTCGATTATTTCCTGATTCTTCTTGTCGCCGAAACGACCCTTGGCCTTATCATTTTCTTCCGCGACTTCCCCCTCCCCCCGGCCTGAGGACATCGAGAGCGGGGTGGTGTGTAAGAACCTACCCCACGACGACCTCACTCACGACACGCACTCTCTCTGTCATTCGCCACTCGCCTTTTTCTTTTTGTGTCTGTCTCGCGCTCTCGCGTATACTTGCGCCCCATATAGTCGGAGCCGGATCTCAAACAGCAGCCCTCATCATCTCCCGCTAAATATATATAAGAGGCCCCGGGGGCTGCGGCTCGCATCTCACAGTCACCATGGAAAACGCAGCCGGCGCAGCACAGCAACAGCACCCCAACACCACCACATCATCGGGAGGAGCACCCTCGTCGTCCCGCTCCACCTCCAACCCCCTCTCGCTGCCATCCGCGATCCCCCCGCGCACGTCTAGCAGCACCGGCGCGGCGAGGCCCTCGCACGTCCACGGCAAGACGAGCATATCCTCCCTGGCCCTGACCTCCGTCCCCGGCTCCGCGCCGCCGCCGCCGCCTCCACCATCACGCCCCATCCCTCTCGAGGACCGTCACAGGAAGAAGCAGTCCCTCTCAAGCTTCCACGACTCCCCATCCTCACCGCCGTCGAACCACCCGTCGTCGTCATCGGCACCGCCAAAGCATCACCAGCAGTCCCCGCGCACCACCACCACCACCACCACCACCAACCAGAGCTCCGCCATCATGCAGCACCAGCTCGCGCCCGCCGCGCCGTCGGACCCCTCGCGCTACGCCACCGACGACCTCGACTTCTCGCCCAGCCGCTCCTGGACCGCCGACAAGGAGCGCATCGTCCGCGGGCCCTACAGCTACGTCATCAGCCACCCGGGCAAGGACGTGCGCTCGCAGCTCATCGCCGCCTTCGACGCCTGGCTCCGCGTCCCGCCCGCCAGCCTCGCCGTCATCACCCGCGTCGTCGGCATGCTCCACGAGGCCTCCCTGCTCGTCGACGACGTCCAGGACGGCTCCGAGCTGCGCCGCGGCTTCCCCGTCGCCCACAGCATCTTCGGCGTCGCCCAGACCATCAACTCGGCCAACTACATCTACTTCGCCGCCCTCCAGGAGCTCCTCGCCCTGCGCGGCGGCGGCCGCCACGCCGCCCTCTCCACCTTCTCCGAGGAGCTCGTCAACCTGCACCGCGGCCAGGGCATGGACCTCTTCTGGCGCGACAGCCTCACCTGCCCCGCCGAGGACGACTACCTCGAGATGGTCGGCAACAAGACCGGCGGGCTCTTCCGCCTCGCCATCAGGCTCATGCAGGCCGAGTCGTCCGCCGCCGCGCAGACAGACCCCGCCGACGGCCAGGCAGCATCGCCGTCGTCGTCGTCGTCACCGCCGATGGACTGCGTCCCGCTCGCCAACCTCATCGGCCTCATCTTCCAGATCCGCGACGACTACGTCAACCTCACCTCGGGCGAGTACTCCCAGCACAAGGGCATGTGCGAGGACCTGACCGAGGGCAAGTTCTCCTTCCCCGTCATCCACAGCATCCGCGCCCGCCCCGACGACCTGCAGCTCGTCAACATCCTCAAGCAGAAGACGGCCGACACCCAGGTCAAGCGCTACGCCGTCGCCTACATGGAGGGCACCGGCAGCTTCGAGTACACCCGCGCCGTCATAGCCACCCTGATCGGCCGCGCCCGCCGCATGGCCGTCGAGCTGGACGCCGGACGCGGCCAGCACCACGGCATCATGGCCATCCTGGACAAGCTGGTTGTCGAATGAAGAAAAAAAGTAGGGGGGGGGGGGTTGGGAGTCATGTGCTAGCATTTGCGCTGTACAGGGGGTTTTTGTACTTTTTTTCTCTCTAGTTTGATGTAGCGTTGGCAAGTCATGTGTAATTGGGCATGTAGGAGGGATACATATACACGGGCCGCATCATCAGCATCATCATCATCATCATCATGCAAAACTTTACTTTTCTAGCCTCACACACACATATAGCCTGATCTATTAAATATATCATAATTCGTTATTCGAGCAGAAGAGCATACACCTACCGGTGGAATCGTTGCCAACTCTATAGCGCCTCGTTCCAATTCCCACAAATTCCAAATCAACCGCTGCAGCCCAGAGAAAAATGCCTAGGTATACGCCGTGCTGACCTTGCGCTTCACCAGCCTCACCCACCGCCTCCGCCTCCAGTCGCCCTTCAGCCCCTCGCCGTCCTCGTCCTCCTCCCAGCTCGCGTGCGTCGTGTTCCTGCTCGCCGCCTCCGCGCTCACCTGTTCCGGATCGCGCACCAGCTCTGCACCCCCGTCCCCCTCCCCGCCGTCGTCCCCTTCGTCCGTCTCGTCCCTGCCATCGTACATGTCGTAGACCCAGCGCTCGCCCTCGGTCTCGACCTCGACGCCGGTGATGATGCGCTCCTCGACCCACTCGCGGCTCCAGAGGTCGAGCGCCCACTTCTTCTCGCTCCACTCCCAACCCTCGGGCGGCGCGACGTCCTCGAAGAAGCGCGTGCCGCTCGGCCGCTGCTGCTGGCCGCCGCCGCTGCCGGCGACGATGCGCGCCGCGGACAGCGGGTCGTACGGCGTCGGGCAGAACACCCACGGCTCCCACTCGTCCGGGTCGCCGCGGCGGCGTTGGCGGTGGTGGTGCCGCGGGCCTGTCCTGCGCTGCAGCTCGAAGATCTCGACCTCGCGCGTCTCGGGCGCCGAGTCGAGGAGGATGTCCGACGCGATCCACCCGTCGGCGAGGGACTTGGCGCGCTTGGTGCCGTCGGCAGCCGCCTCGGCAGCCGCCTTCTGCACGCCGGCGGGTAGCTCCTCGGGGGCGATGATGCCGTCACCGAGTTTGCCGGCGCGCAGGTCGGCGAGGAACTGGATGGCGTAGGGGTGGGCGGAGCAGACGTGGGCCCAGCCGCCGGCGAGGAAGACGAAGCGCCAGGGGACGAGGTGGGCGGTGGTGGCGGCGACGAGGAGGGCGGCGAGGGCGGCGATGAAGACGGACGAGGAGAGGGCCTCGTCGCTGAAGTTGGTGAGGGGCAGGACGCGCTCGACGACGAGGTCGTGGGCGCGGACGAAGGCGCCCATCTGGTTCTGCAGGCGGCGCATGTTCTTGACAAAGTCGCGGCTGAGCTCGCGGACGGGGGCGACGGTGACGGGGGGCGCGAGGGGTGGGCCCGCGGCGGAGTAGCCGACCCCCTGCTCGCTGGAGAGGGTGCCGCGCGGGGGCGCCGGGTGCCGCGCCATGAAGGCCGGGACGAGGGCGCCGAGGAGGAGCAGCGCGAGCGGCAGGGTGGCCAGCACGAGCTGCGGGTCGAGGCAGAGAAAGGTGTAGACGGCGAGGAGTGAGAGGGTCTGGGTGGGTCGCCGCCACTCGAGGAGCGACTCGGTCAGGTCCTGCAGCTGGAAGAGGATGCCGGCGCGCGCGTTGAAGCGCCGGAAGTTGTAGGACATGGTGCTGAGGCTGAACTCGGGAGCGCGGTGGGCGCTGGCGACGCGCTCGTCGACGGTGAAGCTGACCTCGCCGTCTTCGGCGGGGATGACCTGGGCGAGAAGCCTGAAAGACAGTTTTAGCATGATGTAAGGGCGATGGTGACGTTTGGGTGTAGACTGACCTTTCTACAAGGCGGTCTTGGATGTTAGCCTTTTCGCGCAGCGCGGCTAGGCCGCCGAATAGGCCGTGGCGCTGCGTGGGAGTCGGCTGCGGCGCGGTGGTCGAGCCGACATCGTCTTTTTCGGTGTCGGCCATGGTGAGATGGATTGGGCTTTCACGTCTCGGGAGGGCGGTGCATGGCTGGGTTTCGAGGAAGCGTGATGGAAGAAGGTTTGATGGCGTATTGGTGGCGGGAGGAGTGGTGACGATGGTTTGGGACATGTGACGTGATGTCTTGCAGCCGAGGTGGTGGGCTTCCGGATCTTGTACTAGCTACCCTATACGGATAACTGCAAAACTATACCAAGCGATTTTATCCCATTGCAACTTTATGTTCATATCGGCTTCCATGGTGGATATTTTCTTCCATATTCGGGACACTCGTAGTTATTCCGTTATGATGTCGCTGATGTGTGGGTAGTTAAAAGACTGACCATCGACAACAACCATTCGAGATAAACCGCCATAACCACCTTGAACAAACTCTGTAGAATGAGTGCAAAGAACCCACGAATCAGAGAGTCAGCCGAATACGCCAAATACGATATAGAGACCAAAGCTGCATGTCATCACAACTGCTCGATGATATTAGGCAATCACAGCCCGATACCCGATCACTACCCAAACCCGCGCGGGCAAGAAACAAGGTCGGGCCGGCACATTTGTGATAACTCAGAATAGGCCGACCAGAAATGAGCCGAACCTTCTCACCAATCCCGAGAGACACGTATTTTCAACGGCGTCGATTGGCAGATGAGGCAATGCAGTCAGACTTGCCGTCCGTCAGCCAGCCACCAGACGGGACAATGCAGACGGCCGTCCAGACGTGGCCGAGACAAGAACAATGTATATATCCCTGCCCCATGTCGCGGCAGGGCTTCAACGTCGTGAGATATCACAGCTGAGCACGCAATACAGCCTGTCAACCTGGGTCGCAGCGGCTCATTCGCACTGATGGTTGTCTTGCGTCAGCCGCCCCCGGCTCTGTATTCATACGGCCGCCGCGGCCGTCAGCAGTCTCTTTTTTTTTTCTTGAGCAGGTTTTCAGCCGTCGTAATGTCGCGAGGTGCATGAGTGGCTGGAAGTCTGGAATCGCGGGATCCTGCAGATGTCAGGTTCAGCTCTCTGCAAGGCGGTTGACTGTTGTCAACATGAATGTTGTGTCCCGAAAGCGCAACAGAGGCCGACGAGAGCCGCTCTCGCGCAAAGATATAAAGCAGGGACTGGCTTCCTGTTCGTCTCCTCTGTTCAATACAACGGCAACATTCTGGATACCACTGACAAGGAGACTTACAATTGACTTCTAATATGACTTTCAGAAGTTGCTTTCAGGCGGCTCTTGCTGCTATTGCTCTCAGTCACGCTGCTGGCCTGGACCTTCGCGGCAGCGAGCGCGGCCATCCCAGGTCTGTCAAGACTATTACCATTCCTCATTTGGGAACTGGGACGACATCTGCTACCATCTTTCCCTGCGGTACTGGTATCACGACTGTCGTGATTGAGACGCCTCTCCACACTGTGACTTGCGATTCTACCACCAGTACTCGGTCAACAACTACCAGCAGCAGCCGCCGCCCCACGACCTCGTCTACGACCACGTCTAAGTCTACGACCACGTCCAAGTCTACGTCTACCAAACCCACTACCTCGTCTACGACCACTTCCAAGTCTACGTCTACCAAACCTACGACCTCGTCCACGACCACTTCCAAGTCTACGTCTACCAAACCCACGACCTCGTCCACGACCACTTCTAAGTCTACGTCTACTAAACCCACGACCTCGTCTACGACCACTTCTAAGTCTACAACCACTTCTAAGTCTACGACCACTTCTAAGTCTACGACCACGTCTAAGTCTACGTCTACTAGACCCACGACCTCGTCTACGACCACTTCTAAGTCTACTTCTACTTCTACGTCTACGTCCACTAGACCCACGTCCACTTCTACGTCCACGTCTACGTCTAAGTCTACTTCTACTTCTACTTCCTCTACTTCTACCTCTTCCTCCACCTCCACCTCTACCTCTACCTCTACTACCTCGACTCATCCTACAACCTCCACCTCTCATTCTTCAACTTTGACAACCACATCCCGGCCTACCACTTCTACTACGTCTCGCACTTCAACCTCGGAAACCACGTCTCAACCCACCACGTCTCATACAACAACTTCTACAACAACTCATCCCACTACCACCTCCTCTTCTCGTACCAAAACTACATCATCCACATCCTAGACTACAACCAGCACGACCAGCACCAGCACTACCAAAGTCACCTCTCCACTATCCGGTTCGCAACGGCATGGATAGCGGGGCGGGCCCTTCATCGTGCAATTTGACAATCATGACGCCGAGAGAGACCTTTGAGCAGCGACGTCGTGACTTCTCTGGACTGGCGTTATCCTCGTGACTGTGGGTTGTTTGTCTAGTGCCGTGTCTGTGACGGGATTGGAATTCGCGGCCTATCGCGCTAGCTGGTTGATGTACATGATTGATCTTGTACTTATCGGTAGTATAGCAATCGAGACTGATGACGGACACTGATTGCGTTTGAGAACCACTTCTTACCTAGTCGTAGCTTTGTGCAGGGCAGTTCGAAGGTTAGACGATGTGTGATCTGTGAGCCGTCACAGAATTTGCGCCCCAAATATCAATCGCTGTGCCATCAAGCGATCGGTTGCGACTGTTGGCCTGCGTCCTCGACCGGATTTAGTCTCTTTTAGATTTATAAAATGCATTTTAGCTTTGTTGACGGTGGCTCAGATGCCACGACAACGGAAAATAGTCTGGGACCGTGAACAACGTCGAAGCCATCTATTCGTATCTCTACAATTGCTTCTCTGCTAGGAGCAGAGACCTGACGACAATGGTGGCACAAAGAGGAGAGACATTCATCGACAGGGGCTGCAGATATTTGGATCGGAAATGTTCTAGCCATATTGCCCTTTGCGAGATTGACATTGAGATTACAGTTTCGTGACTCGGCGCAGAGGATTGTGATACAAAGAGCAGAAGAGTAGGGTACCACAAGTAGTTGGACATCTGCAAGGCGTCGGAGGTATCTGCCACTTACCCGCTGAGTATTCCTGGACGTGACTAGTGGTCACTAGCTGTTCTCCTGGCAGAACCCCTGAAATCCTGGCCGGCCAAGTGCCTCAGGGACTTGTAGCAGTACATAAGGGTCCGTGCCGCCACGCGCCGAGCCTTGGTGTATGCCGCTTGCCCCACAAGGTAGACGATACTTATTTGCATTCTTTATTGCTTGGAGACTTGCCACTAGACGGTTACTGGTGGACTGCTACCTATGGCGGGCGGGATTGTGCATATGCGAGTGACTGAAATACAACCACCACCACTACTACTACTTAGTCGAGCATATAGCATGAACTGTGTGACGATCCGATGCATCTCTCATAATGTGACTCGATCGTAAAGAATGTGTGTTGGTCAGTGTTGGCTTTACTGTACGTATTCTGATTGCCGACGCTGATCAACTTGCGCCCGCTGTCGACGACCGTCAAGCGCGCATATTGAATGTGGCCACTGCTATACTGGTTATAGGTACAGTACCAACTACTAGTACAGTACCTAGGTACTTAGTCAGTAGGAGGTACTGTATCGCCTGTAAGGTACACACACTATACTACTAGGTACTACTGTGCCTGTACCTTGTGCACTGCATACAAACGCAGACTCTGCGATTCCACCAAAGCTATGCCTGTTCCAGGGCACCCCCAGTGGGTCTGGCCTCCGCATCCCTCATCTCGAAAAACAGCCAAGAGCTGGCTGGCTTGAAACGCACTGTCTGGCACTCTCCTATTCTTTTTTTTTTCTCCTTCTCAGCCTCAACCTCAACTCGCTTTCGCTGCAATTGATATCCGGAGGTTGTTTTCCCAGATTGAATGCTCTCCTGCGCAACGTCGTCGTCCGCCCTGACCGCCGCCGCTACTGCCAGTCCTGTGCCGTTCCTCGTCTCGTTACCCACAGGAGAGGCACACTCTCTGTGGACCATTCATCCAGCCACGCCCTGCTCTGTCCTTTCCTTCTCTCAACAGCACATCCCATCTCTTCGGGATGAGGTAGCCTTTCCAACACACTCAGCTCCTGGATCGGACTGAGATACCTTGAATAATCGCAAGCAGCCACCCATCGTCCCTCCCGGCTCCATTGATGGGTAACTTCCTATCCGTCTCGTCATCGGCTCTATGACCTTGGGAGGAAGAGGCACAGCTGGGTCCCGACCGGCGGAATCATCTCCAACCAGACTGTATGGGTTGGCTTGTTCTCTGCTGTTCCCGTTTCTCCGCTGACACCGCCTCTCGAGTAGTCCCAAAACTGCCGCATCACGCCTTTCCTCAGCTTCAATTGCAGGCACCCGCAAGGTGTCAAACGCGCCTATGCTTAGCACCTCGTCCTCCAATCAATCACATTTTGCCTTTGATCGAAATGGCGATGTCGGGCACCAGTCTACCAACTCTTACGACTTTCTTCCTTCGGTCAGCTTCGACGACCTGCACGCTAGCATCGAGTCCGCATCTGCCGATTTCAAACTGACACAATTTCCCTCCCCCACCGGACAAGGGAGCATTCTCGAACCCAAGACCAAGACTGCCACCGCAGCCTCTGACAGGATGACTTCGACGCAGGCCAACGCGGGAGGCCCGCGAGGTTCTCTTCCCTCTTCAGGCATCGCTCGCACTGGCCGTTCGGGCTCCATCTTGCGAAGACCGAGTACCTCGAATCGACAACCTAGCATGTCGTCCATCACGTCGTCATGGTCAGCATCTGGCGACGGGCTCACGGCTCCTGCACCTGTTCGCTCAAAGCGTCAGAGTCAACACCCGCCCGTTTCGAATATCAACGTGTCGAGCAAGCCGCCGCGGAAATCTGTGGGACCTGGTATCCTTGTTGAGACGGATACTCTGTCCACTACGCAATATCGGAGGCCGAGTATCTCTTCTGACCGCGGCCTTTTAGATACAACGAAGCTTGCCTTTGACGCAAACGATGGCTCTCTGGCTCCTGATAATTCTCGAGCTGCCAAGGCCAGATCTGTACAGCCCCCTCCACGAGTTGCTCAATCGGGTCTTAGTGCCTTTGGTGTCGAATCCAACCGTCTGTCTCTCGCTGCTCGCTCACCGCGTCTCAACGGGAATGCTCGAGGCGGCAATAGTATGGTGGGAGCTAATAAGCGCGCTTCCATGATGCCCGGCTCTGGGCATTCAGCGCATGCGAGCGGGTTGGGCGCCAGGACGATAAGCCCTACCGACACCCGTCGTATGAGGAGATTGTCCATGATGCCCCCCCCACCATTGCCCTCCTCGATGAGCCAGGGCATGAACATCCCTCCGCCACCGCCAGTGTCCATCCACACGCGCGCCGGCTCCAGGTCCCCCTCCATGATTCCAAGAAAGCCTTCGCTCAAGTTATCGTCCGCGCGCACAAGCCCCGACCCCAATAGAAAGTCCCACAACTCTGGCTTTTCTGTTGGTTCCGCCAGCAGCTTCACAACTGTTCGTACCTCGACCGGCTCGATCCAGCCGCGCATAACATCGTCAATTTCCAGCTCACGACTGCCGGCGCCCAAGAACAGCAATTCGCAGAATGGCTCCGGCATGAATGGCTCCGGCATGAATGGCGACGACGAAGGCGTCCCCCCCGTCCCGGCCATCCCTAAAGCCTATGAGTCGCCTAAGGAGAACGCACCAACCGAGGCCTACTTCATGGATAAGAAGAGATCGGCACTAAGCTCTGTCGAGACCTTGAGCATACATAGCAACTCGACTGGTAGTATTTCTCTGCCTACTCTCCCCGAACCGGCGAAACCAAAGCGGCACTTGAGCGCGAGAAAGAGCACAAACATGGCCTCGACCGACAAGGATGAAAAGCACGCTCACCAATCGAGAAAACATCTTCAGCCGTTGACGCTCCCGCCACTCAACCTTGCTCCTCTGAGCATGCCTACGGCGGCCAAAGTCGCTGCCCTTCAGGAGTATTCTGCCAAGGAGCCGCGGTCTAGCCCGCCGCCCACTCGGCAGCCCCCCAAAACTCCTACGACACCGATGACAGCCTCAAAGAGCTCCTTCTTCCGCAACCGATACGACGAGACGATTGAACTGCCGCCTTTGAGAAGTAGTAGTACTGTTCATCACAGCTATCGAAAGAACTCTACTCCGCCCGACGCCAACTCGTCCGATTCTTCATCAGTCATGGTTCAGGACCCGATCAGCAAGCCAAGGCTCTCGCCATATCTGTCGTCGTCCCTCCCTAAAAGTGGTTTCGATTTTGAACGGCATTCCAAACCAAAGACTGGTGATTATACTACTGTTCCCGGCGCTCTGACCGAGGGACGTGCTGCGAAGAAGCCGGGCGCTGCGAGAAACAGCGACGTGGCGAAGCACATACCAAAGTCCCCGACTCCTGTGTCGACTCCCGATGAACCACCAACACCATCCTCCATGAGTTCGCTGAGGCGTAAGCTGAGCATGTCGTGGAAGCGGAGTGCTTCTAAGACTCACGGAGAGGCACAAGATGTAGGGGACCGACTGGTGGTAGAGGCTGTTCCCCGCCTGCCGACGTCATCCACGATGGTGAATCTGAACAACGCGAAGAGATACAGCCCGGCCACGTCGACTGCTGTACCCGATAGGGACCAACGAGTGCGAAAAGTCTCCGCACAAAACCTGTCACTATTGCCTGCCTCCAAGAGCGAATCTTGGGGAGTACGCAAGGAGGCTGGCGAGTCCAACACAATGCCCATCACTCGTCTGAGGACATCAAGCACCTCAAAATCCGTCAAGACAAAGGTATCATCAAACACGCTTCGGCAGACGGGGTCTTATAGCGCCAATGAGCTCGACAAGGACGATTTGGCCGCGAACGATGAGATGCGCAAGATGGGCTCTCGGCGCAAGGAGACGGAAATCGCAGCTAAAACTCTTGATGCGCTCAAGAAGAGGGCTTCGCCAAAAGAACGTGTGGGTCCTCAAGAGGCCATCCGCATCGCAATGCTCAATATTTACGAAAGAGGAGAAATCATAGACTACAACGACATCTACTTTTGTGGCACGCAAAGTGCTCGCAAGGTGGTTGGTGATTTGCAGTCGGATGCTCCGAATTTCGGCTACGACGACGAGCGTGGCGATTACAGTATTGTGGCCGGCGATCATCTTGCCTATCGTTACGAGATTGTCGATGTTCTTGGCAAAGGAAGCTTCGGACAGGTACTGCGGTGCATCGACCATAAACTTGGAAAGCTGGTGGCCATCAAGATTATCCGCAATAAAAAACGCTTTCATCAACAAGCGCTAGTGGAGGTCAACATCTTGAAGAAGCTCCGCGAATGGGTAAGATAGCTACCCTCGTAGACTCTCTAAGCTTCAAGGCAGATACTGACTGCGGCAAATAGGATCCGCACAACAGACACAGCATGGTAAACTTCACGCAAAGCTTCTATTTCCGTGGACACTTGTGCATCTCTACTGAGCTTCTGGACATGAACCTGTATGAATTCATCAAGGCCCATTCTTTCCGAGGATTTTCTCTCAAGGTCATTCGACGATTCACCAAGCAAATTCTCAGCTCGTTGGTCTTGCTTAAGGAGCACAAGATCATTCATTGCGATTTGAAGCCAGAAAACATCTTGCTGAAGCATCCGCTTCATTCGGAGCTCAAGGTGATTGATTTCGGCTCGAGCTGCTTCGAGCACGAAAAAGTGTATACGTATATCCAGTCTCGATTCTACCGATCTCCCGAGGTAATTCTGGGCATGACGTATGGCTTGCCAATTGACATGTGGAGTGTCGGCTGCATTCTGGCCGAGCTCTACACGGGAGTGCCCATCTTTCCCGGTGAGAATGAGCAGGAGCAGCTTGCATGTATCATGGAAGTGTTCGGACCACCTGAGAAGCATCTCATTGAGAAGAGCACCCGCAAGAAGCTCTTTTTCGACTCCATGGGCAAACCCCGATTGACCGTGTCTTCAAAAGGTCGCAGACGACGTCCATCTTCCAAGACCCTTCAGCAGGCGCTCAAGTGCGACGATGAAGCGTTTCTTGATTTTCTGGCGCGCTGCCTGCGATGGGATCCGGATCGGCGTCTCAAGCCGGAGGATGCCGTCAAACATGAATTCATCACAGGTCAAAAGATGGCCCCGGCCCCTCGAATGCCTCACAGGGACTCGTCGCCGGTCAAGCGACACAACACAATCACCATGTCGCGGCCTTTGCCAGACCCCCCGAAAGGTCTAGCCAGTTTCCGTACCGTGCCGAGCCCTAGCAAGAGCATGGCAACTCTGAATTCTGCGTCGAGAAGAGTTTCGGGAGCGACGGCAGCGACGGCGGCAAGTATGAATCGACGTACCAGCGCAGGCCCAGGCAGTGTATCATCATCATCAAGTGGACTACCGCGGGTTACGGCGCGTTCCGTGAGCGGGAAGTCTGATCTGGCGGCAGCGGGAGCATCCGCAGCCATGAATCGCCGAGTCTAGAGGGCAAGTCGGCGTTCAGAGGCTTGAGTGCTGAAGCCCGCTCATCTTGAGAAGTCCAATTTTGTCACTTTCTTTTTTGCATCATGATTATGAATGTTGGGCATTCCATATTTTCAGTTCTATTCCCCACAAGTAGAAGACATGCGATGACTTGCTCATTTATATTACTGTTGTCTAGAAACGGGCTGTTGTTCTGTTTCATTATGAATTTGGGTTTTATTATGAATTTATGCGACCATGATGAACTGTGAGGCTATTTTGTTCGAATCAAGCTAACACGTACAGACAATGAGAGGTATGGCGCAGACGAGGAGACGTGATTTCTCCCCTCCTGGCTTCAGATCGAATTCTGTTATGTTTCATTTGAATTGTCTGGAGATCTACGAGTGTATGCGTCGAGTATCACGCACAATAATGTCGATCATGGCTGCTGTAGTTACGAGGTTCTCAACTGACAACCTTGGACCTCTTGTGGTGGCCTGGCCGCCTCTGCTGCCCATCTTGAAATTCTTTGTCAAACTTCGACAAATAGCCGATTCTCGAATTGACGTCTACTTAGAAATGTGATGTCTACTTAGCGGATGCGGCGGTGGCGATGGCGACGGTTGGGGAGGGAGGTAGAAGGCTCGGATATGTCAGGGATATCGATGCGGAGGAGGGGTGGCACTTGATAGTGTTAGCCATGGGTGGACTTTTGTAGTGAGGATTGGGGAGGACCAGGGGACGGTGATGATGAGAGGTAAATGTAGAGCATGGTAATCCCATTGGAAAATGACATGGCTTTTTTTTCCCTTGGCTGAGTTGTCCAGTTCAGCTGTCTTGGCTGCGGGCGAAGCAACGAAGCAACGAACCTCATGCGAGCAAACCAATGTGACATTCACTAGGTGTTTGTCCACTACATTTAGGTCACGACTATCCACGCTTACGTCTCCCCAAATCACTTTTACCATACGATGGTGGAAGAGGTATCTCCTGTCGTCTTGGCCAGGGTAGGAATGAGCAGTCAAGAAGTGTTCCCAGAGTACTACGTCTTAGATCGCGAGTGCAAGTAAAGCAGCCGAAGCTCGGGCAAAGCAGCTCGCGAGGACTATCTGTTCTGCGTTTTAAAGCGAAGACTTCTCAAACATAATTCTTTCACACCGTCCCTGATCAAACGCGGCCCCCTCCCTCTCTGGCCGTAGAGGAGATGGTGTCATCCAATGGTCATGGCAGGCACTACAGGCTTCATCACAATGTAGCAAAAAAAAAAAAAAGAAAGAAACTACAGGTTGCGTTAGGGGCTCTTAATCGTCTCTGAATAGACACTATCTGAATATGTATCCGTCGAGACAAACACCGTTTACTATCTGACCACGCTGACCTTTGTTGAAAAGGATCTCGAAACTACTACGTTCTTCGCTGTTGAAGCCGCCCATCATCCCACGTCCCCCAACCTATTTTATTCCTCAGGCTCCCGCTCCTGAAAAGAGCTTCCTCTCGCCGATCCTCACCACAACGGCCTTCGCCTCCTCCAAAAACATCCTCATCTCCCTGTTGCGCATCACACTGTTCCCCTCTCCGCAAACAATCACCACCGGCCGCCCGAACTTGATATTCAGGGGGCTCACCCACCTGTCCTCCACGGTCATGTGTTCCTGGCACCTCGCCATGTCCCGCTTGTACGGGAACTTGCTCCACGCAATGTCCTTGAGCACCAGATGGGTGGCGCCCTCTCTGAGCATCTCCACCATGCTCCAGCCGCCGCGCATGACCACCGGCCGGCCCCACGACTGCGCCCACTCCGTCTTGCCGGTGCTGGGTGCGCCGATGATGACGAGCGGCCGCGGCCGCCCAAGGGCCGCGGCGCGGGGACCGAAGTACCTCTGGCGCCACTGCTCCATACCCGCCGTAGGGCACCACGGCCGGACCGCGAAGCTCGGCCAGTGAGCCTCCGCCGGGCGGGGCGGCTTTGACTTCAGGAACGCCTTTATTTTTCTTTGGGGGAGAGGGTGGTGCATGGCCTCGACCAAAGCTATGGCGTCTTCACGCGTCGCAACAGCGCTGAGCTGATCAAGGAGCTCCTTCTTTCTTGCTGCGGCCGTCTGGCCTGGCTCAGTCCACTTACCGAATACCCTGCCGCGGAGGGTAATGTATGCCCGCGCCGACTGGAGGAAATCTTCCAGGGGCTTACCCGCGACTGGCGTGCGAACAGACATGGAAGCCGTGTCTAGCCCACGCTTGCCATCTATATCAACCCATACGGACAGCTTCCCGCGAGCGTCTGCCCAGCACACGCGCGGCTCGAAGCGCAGCAACACATGGTAGTCAATTGACCCTTCCTCCCTCACTTCCTTACTACCAAATACCTCGACTGTGCCTCGGCGCGCTCCCCCGTCTCTGAGCGCAGGAAGATGCGGCTCAAGCGACTTCTTCAAGAATCTAACAAGTTCATAAGGTTCCTCAATACGACTGCGGCTGTATGTAACAAAGACGGCGCTCTGATGCAGCCCAAACAGAACCCGTTCCTCCAGCACACCAGGAAGTACATCCCGCTGCTCATTTTCAGTAGCAAAAGTATCCTGAAGCCTCTCTGGCTGGGCCTCACTGTGCATATTCTCAGTCATGGTTATGGGTTGGGTAGAGTTGTTCTTGTTGAGAAGTGTATGGAGAGGAGAAGAACGGCAGACCAGGAAACGGGGGATGCCAGCCCTTTATATACTCGACAGAATATCCACTCTACTATGTATTGGATCCACAGTACAATCGCCACTGCCTTTTTGTAGTGGTATGACGCATTCTTGCATATAGTCTCGTGATCAAAAGGCATACAGCACGATGCAACACGGTGCGAGAGCAGGCGCGATTATCGAGCTTGGGTAGCACAAGAATAGTATTGGTCAAGCATGGCGCCTACAATAAACGCTTCACAGACAAGATAGAGATTACCTAGAGTAGAGTGTTCGAAAATGCTAAGAGACGGATTACTCCATCGAGATGATTGTACTCATAAGAATTCGAGCTGCTATATAATTAGGGGTGTAGTACCCTAGACTTGAATCTCATGTGTGCTACAGACTGAGAAAGCTCTCGAGATAGAAAGGGACATGGAATATCCATCCATTGCCTGTTGTATAGAAGACGATAATGAATTGTGCTTCGTAGTGTACCGAGTATAGAAGTTTCCCAGATCGGAGTAAAAATCGTGCCACATGACTCGGTGGTATGAGTGCAAGGACACGTCTGTTTTGTCGGAAATATGCACAGATCAAGTCTCTAGATTATTCTGCGACCTAAATCTGTCCTTCAAATGGTCCCGCTCTGTAAAAAAAAAAAAAAGTGACAGATTGAGGGCGCCTTGAGACACATTCATATTGCTTTCCGTCACGTTGTCAAGCGGCCCAGGACAGAGATGCCGAAGAAGTCTCGAGAAAAAGAAGCAGTAACCTCTGAGAAAGAAGAAGAATAAAAAACTGCATGATCCAGAAAGTCGTACAGATCAAATACATCGTCGACGGTGCCGTCCGTGTCATGCTTGACGGGTAGGTAGGCCGCTGACCACAACGCGACTCGTCCTTACGCATATGCGCTGCATGCAGAACCGCAGAAGAAGAAAAGAACCCAAGACCGACAATAAATCAGAAATAGGAAAGAAAACGGATCAATTTATTTACGCAAGGAACTCGCTCGAGCTAGGGCGATATTTTATCCTTCTGGCAAATCAAGTCTGTCCCGAAACGGCTGTCTGCCAAATCAGTCGCACGCAATGGCAGTTGTCTCGCAATGAGCGAACGACTAATTTCAGCGAATGAAAGGACAACTTTTCTTCTTGATCGGCTTTCTTGCCGAGATAGGACGAAACTTGTAGACCTGGATCGTGCAAGTCATTCGTAGCCTGACTTCTTCAAGAGACCTCCGGAGACGCCGTGGGGGACGCAGGGGGCCGGGAGCGGGCGTGACAAAAGTGTTTCTACGCAAACAAGCTCATCCTCAATCATTTCATGCCCGCGTCATTCACCTTGGTAGTTCACATCTATCCTAAATTCCCGTCACGCCCGCTTCCCGCTCAGGACCCTGAGAGGGCAGGCTGGATGCCAAAGACGAGCGAGGAAGTGCCTGTGCGTCATTGCCTTGCTTAGAACGTCTCATGGACTGGTGTATACGCGTCAGGAATGAGCGCGGGTTCGTGCGTGCGTTGCTGCCTGATGATACTCTTCGATTACACGTTGTCTGCTGCTACGGAAACGGTGCATATATACATGTACTCACAGAGAGGGTAATATGCAGATGTAGGTGCAACGTGCATCATTCTCGCATGCTTCCGTGTTCGATAAGTCGTGCATTCAGCCACCCCTGCAGGCACGTACACCAGCCTCATGTGCTCTCGGTGAGACATATGCGGGAATGTATTGGACGCCTTTAAATATGGAACTCTGTCTCAAATGCATAGTGCAATTGGAGTCAGGCATGCATGCGATTTGTAGACTGCCTGCTTGCCGCCTAGTATTCCCCGTGCGTATCACCCCTATTTCTAGCAACGTCACGGCGAAGTGAACAGACCGCTGCCGTTATGCGAAGGGATCAACAGCGATGGGTAAGACTGATGTCTGATTTTGTCGAGAGAGGGTCCAGATCTGTACGAGGTCCGAAGGAAGAGTAGCGGTAGTGATGAGTAGATGACAAACGGACACACAATTGTCAGGTCTCGAGGTACAGTAGGTGATGCATCAGATGCGTCGTAGGATGGCACAGAGGCTACCCGTGGTACCATTCTGACAATGCACGTCGTTTCGATGCTACGGTGAACAGTCATGGAGCCAACGATATCCGGAATGACTGGAGCCATCCACAGGCACATGTAATAATGCGAAAAGCTCGTGGTCCACATCACACATGCTCATCATCTAGCTCAAATCATTGCCATGTGTCGACGTGGCGATTACCCATCGATCGCTGGGGCCAACATTGAGGACGAAGTCTCCGAGGAGATAAAAAGGAGAAGAAAAAAAATGAATATTGAGGTTGGCCAAAAGCACAGCTGCACATTTTTGACTTGTGATTGATAAACGTTCGCAGAAGTAGGGTACCCATAGGCGTGTACAGATATATCTCGTTTACCGGACGCTTGCCCAGGTGCATGTAGACGTAACGCAGGAAAAGTCGCAGGTCTAATTTGGGAATCAATGTATATTGGACTTGAACAATTTCGGACGATTTATACGTGGTCTTCTTTCTTTCACGGATGATGTCAAGGTACTCATGACCATGCAGGCCAATACGCATCGTCGCCGAGAGAATCTCGGAGCTTTGCCTCGAAATGATGTGTCCAAGGTCGCGTCTCATTACCCTCTTCCATATCAAGGGTGTCATCTTGGAACGCATGGCCAGGTATTGCTGATGCATGCCTACTAAGGGCATTCGCGAGCATCAGGTCCATCGACCGACAATTGATGTGCGGCTCGTCACGGAGGGACACGTATGCACACCCTCCGAGATGGAAAGCCGAAGCAAGGGCAGGAAGGCTAGTTCCGGCGACCAGGGGGGGGTTCAATGACTCTGGTAAGGCTGCTCGCTAGCTAGTGTGTCGTTGTGGGGGTTTGGCAATCTCTTGCAAAGGAACATATGAAGATGCACTTCGTTTCAACGCCGTGATAGGTCCAAAGCAGAAGATGGCAGTCAGACGGTACACACGCAAGACATACGAAGTCATCGGGGCGACTGCGGCGTAATTGAAGTTGCTGAGTTGACGACCATGTCTGTCGGTGATTGTGGACACGAAGTAGGAAATCTCATGATGGTGATGGGAAGAGAGTATAGTCGAGACTGGATGATTGGTGAGTCGGATGGAAAAGAGTTGTTGTGGGAAGGGGGGGTGTTTGCATGTGGTGCGCATCTTGGTGGAGGGATTACCGCTCGTTAGTTACGGGCGGATGGATGAGCAAACGGCGCGGACAAGGCGGAGAAGCCGAACGAGACCAACGTCAACCGTTTTTATTAGGAACAGTACAGTACCAAGCGAGGGGTGGACAAAGAAACCTGCCGAATCGGCCATGGTAGAGTATGGAGTAAAAGGGCAGCTTTTTTGGCGACCACATGAGTACCTATGTACTAGGGGCAGTTGGCAGCCAGCTTAGCTCCACCGTGCGGCCCACCATGTGCCTGGCGCTGCCTGCCACTGACTGCGCCATCCTTGGTGCCTCCTAGTACCTACTACTATAGACCTCCTACCCGTACCGTAGCACTGTAGATAGAGTCGCCCGTTTGTGGCAGACGCCCCTCCATCTTTCCCTCCGCGATGACAGGTACCGTATGTATGACTGTAGCGGCTTGGTCGGACGCCACGTGAGACCTGTTGAACCACCGTGACTCTTTGGATGAGTCGACGGCCAGCAAGATCGGCCGTGGCTGAGGGCAGAGCATCTCCGGGGGACTCACTCTCTTCTCTCTCTCTGTCCTACCTCATCCTTTGGAGGAGACTTTGCAAACGTTGAGAAGACAGGCATGAACGACGCATCATGAGTGGTGGCTTGGCCGTTGGCAAGAGACAAACGCATCAATCAAGTCTCTGGGACAAACTTCACCTTGGAAGGTGTGCTGTGCATACCCGGTTCCGCAGTTCGCCTTTTACTGCCCGCCACCCCCACATCGTTGCTCTGTACGCCTCCTCCCTTTTGTATGTATGTATGTGCAGTATGTACAACAGCCCCCTTCCCCCAGCAGGGTCCCCTACTCAGCCCTGTTGCAGCCTACGGTCCAAGGACCCAACATAATGGATGCCTGCCAATGACTGGACGATGCCTTTTAGCGAGGATGACGATGACTCTTTTCTTCTTCATCATCATCTTTCTTTTCTCGTCTTCATGTGTTCATGTCATTTCCCCCCCCACTCTTGCGTTTCTGCCTCTTATTCTGTATGTATAATTCGGCATCAGATGCATTCACGCCATTAATAGAAGCCGATATTTCCCCTAGCCTATAGCTGATTACATAATTCCAGGGTCATGCTGAATCCCCCACTGTAGTGCCATCCATTATCAAGCAAAGTCACAGGTACTCTACGCGATGCGCCTTGCACTGTTAAGGGGGGCTTCTTCTCGGTATGACGATACAGTCCGGTGCAGTACATATCCGCGATCGATCAACCGCCCATGTTTGCGTGTATGGATTCATCCCGTCCGGCCCCCAAAGTGCCAATCAGCGATACGGATTGACGGACGGACAAGCTTCCGAAGACATGGGCAGTATTCCTGGTCCAGTTGTTCTAATTTCTATTTTCCTTCTTCCGCTCTCGCTCAGCCTTGTTTGCCCCCCTCCCCAAACATCATCAACCATTCAAACTCCGCTCTGCATACCTGCAGCAGTGTTTTGACACTGCTGCCCACCATCTTCTTCTCTGTCCCCCCCCCTGGCAAACTCGCTTGCTGCCTTGTCCCTTTTCTCTTCCCC